>BQNB010022964.1:0-62364 GCA_026074375.1 Tanacetum coccineum | reverse complement strand
CGGGAATATCTCTTCCGGAATCTTTTTATCATTGATTTGCCTAGTAGTATTTTATATATCTACTATTTTGCGAACCAATATATAATCCATCAAGGTAGATATTTTAGAAAAAATATCGTTACAAGTTCTATGATTTATATTAACACCACTGGTATTGCTCTCACTCGAACATCCCGCTTACCCAGACCACAATATTGTCTGCTTTACCCGCATGCTCACCGCTTTGCTTTTGTGTCCCTTGCTTGGGACTTCCCGCAGGTCACCCAAACCAGTGCTACTCTCACTCAAGCACGCTCAACTGCCAGTTCTTGGCAGTACTAGGATGTATCGCGACCTAAGTCTTCCTACTAGTGGCCCGAAATGAATAGTCCAACTATATGTTTCGTTGATAGGTGTTTATCTCGTTTAAGGGGAGTTGCATTACTTATTGGATAAAGTTGTATCAGTCGGGACCGCTCCAGGACCCAACAGTAGCGACCATAACGTCAATACTATAACAAATGGTGACGGGATATTGCACTCAGTCTGTTAGCTCCACAGACAACTCATGTTTGCAAGGATTTGCGATGGCAAAAGTAATAACTTAAGAATGAGATAAGGTAGCTCCAAGTGAGGCCTTAAGATTCTGCTAAGTGGCAAGACACGATTGTGTCTCTAGACCCTTTTAACGGATTCTGATGATTATCGATTTCAGGTTCATACTCGTGTCATATCGGATACCATTAAGCCCACTCATTTATAATTTCTTATTTACATAAAGAAGCGTCCAAATTTATGTAAGTAAGAAATGATAAACTTATGGTTCGGTGATTTATAATTTATTTATTTAAATGAAGAGGCGTCCCAATCCTTTTAAATAAACAGATTATAAATCATCCTACTTAATAATTCCCGGTGCAATACGCGTACTCTCATAACCTTCAAGGTGATGGATAACATGACGATGCATGTGCTTCTAATGAGTATGGAACGAGTGTTTAAAACTCGTCTTCGGAGGCGGGGAGTAAAACTACCAAGGAATATCGACCTAGAGTTCAAGATAGTTAATGAGTACTCGGTTAGAGTAAACAAGGTAAAAGTCTATATGAACGAGTCAACATAGCAATTATCATATAAATCCTCCTATTACAAGTCCCGCCCATACAAGACTTGTAATACTTAGATTTATACATAATCCCATGTAAACAGAACTGTGACGGGCTTTGTTAACATAGCAATTATCATATCAATCCTCATATTACAAGTCCCGCCCATACAAGACTTGTAATACTTAGATTCATACATAATTCCATGTAAACAAAATTATGACGGCCTCCGTGTAATACGATATTGTATAAAGTTATGAAGAAAAATAATATTCTTAGAGACCATTGTTTAACTTACAATGTCTGAGAACAATTCCATGTAGAAACACAAATTAATCAAGGTCTCCGTGTAATACAAGTATAGTATAATGCCTATGAAGAAAAATAATATCCTTAGAGACCAACGTTTAACAAATACAATGTCTGCGAAACGAAATGAGACCGATTGGTTGCACTCACCAAGTCTAAGAAGCAAGATGAGACCATTGTATAACTCACAATGTCTGACGAGTAGAATGAGACCATTGTGCAACTCACAATGTCTTAAGAAACGATCTGGTATTTATATAAATAACTCTTATATAAATAAACGTGCAATGCACGCTTGAAGATTTAAGCATATAATACATAATTAATGTCACATAAGCACTTAATCAGCACTTAATATAAGCACATAACAAGCAGCGTGTATGCACTTAAAAATGTTAAGAAGTGATTCCAATTGTTTGTGAAAACGACATAGTCCGGGTAATATGCAACCTAGGTTTCTCTATAGCCAGTGCTCTGATACCAATCTGTAACACCCTCACATCTGAGTATGCAGCGGAATGTTGAATATCCGAAGGCGTTACATTATTGGGTCAATAGCACAAGATCAAAGAACGACTAACTAAACGTGTCGTTTGAAAAAGAAACATTGATAACAAACTACTTGTTTGTTACAAGAAGCACATGGCTTCAAATTGTTTCAACAATAAAGATAAAGATTCTGGTTATAACAATTGTCCCAAAGTGTAATAGACCCCAATATCTTAAGTGATAACTCTTCAATTATTGACTCTCAAAGTAACATCGCACCATCGTGCCTTATTGACCTGAAAAACATGCTTAAAAACGTCACTATATAGTTGTGAATACATAGGTTTATATAAACAATTGAAGGACCGCAAGACTTCCAAGGTGCATGATTTAAGTCAACAAATGCAAACATCATAAAAAGTAATCACGTTTCCCTAAGCTCATGACAGCCGAAGCTCGACATGAATGAGCAAATATAAAATTTGACCAACCAAGATGTCCTGAATTATGTGCTAACCCCGCAACATCCCAATTCGACAATGGTTTATCGTTCGTATCCCAGTATAGCTAGTCACCCGAAGGGATTGTCAATACCTAATAATCTATCCATAACATTCGCCCCACTACAATGTAAGAGCTTCCCAATGCACATCTATGCAATTAACAGATCCATGAATTCATGACATAATGGTTAATGGTAACTTAGGCAAACACGTAATCATAGGTATAAAATGTAACACTTAGCGCCAGTTTGTAAAACAAGCATGTACTCACCCCAAAGGATTAAAACATTAAAAAAATTGTAAAGCATGGGGCTAAGAACTCACCTTGATGTTGAAGAAACAATTGATAGTAGGACATTATTTCACATTGATTATAAGAACGAATGATAATAGGATCTAATATGCACCATACGAAACTGAAGACGAACGTTTCAACGAGATGCTGCAACTAATCTTAAACTGCTAAGCTCCCAACCCACCTAGATAAATAATTTAGGTTTCCCGATAAGGATACAGTTAACGCGACGCGTTGATAAAAGACTCAGATTTAATGCTGTAATATCTTGGTGGTTGGTTAAATAAATAATTTAAAAATATACGCAAAGTGTGTAATATATATTCTTTATATATTACATATGAAAATAAACCCTTATACTAATCCTACCGGACTTAAATAACAAAGAACAGTCAATTCAAATATAATGAAATTGTATATAATACCTTGCAGTATTATTATCATACGTGTGGTAAATAATTTAAACCAGTTAGTTTTGACCCTACAAAAAAGATTTGAATAAAAAGTATACCCAGTCTTAATGTTATGAATCACAAACAGGTTTGAAAAGTTATAACCATTATAAAATATAAAATAATATTTTATAAATTATCTTTCGTTTCTTCGACGGGTCGTGTCTAAAATAGTTCGTCTCATTGTAAAAGTATAGTTTTCGTTCGTTTATCTGGTTACTGTATAATACAATTTATTATATAATTTAGTCCTTTTTAAATCGTTTTCTGAATATAATAAAAACTCGAGTAAAAACATTACTAAGTATAAAACTTCTAAAATTTCGCCATGAAATTTCCATTTACAAACCGATTTTCCATAATTTATAAAAGTCTAACTTTCCCCCTTAATCAATGAATATCAATATTGCCAAACCCCCACGAGTTTATATATTAAACATATATATTGTATTTATATCAACCGAGCATAATAATAATATCACAAATTTAACCATTTTAAACCACCAATATTATATATCCAGTTCATGTTTATGTTAAACCTTAAGTTGTATTTATTCACCGTTTATCATGAACCAAACGTACCCTTTTTATTGTTTCGCTAACCCAAACCACTCCATGGAGTTCCTTATCCAAGGCACAAACTACCACTTGCTAGTGCCCAGCTGTCCCAAACACCCCTTTGGTCATATTTACACAGCCGAACGCACCCTTTGTGGGTGGGCTGTTAAGCCAAACGCACCCTTGTGCGTGGTTTCATTAAACAAACGCATCCTCTTTGATGGAAGTACAAGCCAAACGCAGCCCCTTGCTATGCGGGAGTGAAAGACCAAAACGCAACCATTGTTAGCTGTCACAAAATTCATGCCAAAACGCAGCCCTAATCGGCGCTGACCCGATACCGACCGCAACCCTGCGGTACGAAAATCAACCAAGCGCCCCTAGTTGATTATAAACAACACAAAAATGCCCTCTTGGTGCTATAACAAAATCAAACGCACCCTACTCTTGCTAAACGCAGCCTAGCTGCTGGAACCATTAAACCAAACGCAACCCTTGGGTTTTAAAACAAAACCACCGAACACCCCTTTACGTTTTTAAACACCAACCGCAGCCCTTGCTGCTGCCATGAAGCTCGACGCACCCTTTCGGTGTAAAAAGAACCAAACACACCCGTGTTGGGTTTATGTACAGCCAACGCACCCTTGCTGGTCGTTGTACCAAACCGAACCAAACCACCCTCGTGGTGGTTTTCACCACAGAAACAAACACGTCCTTCGTGGCTGTTACACTTGTAGGAAAGCCAAACGCACCCCTTATAGGGTGGTTACATAGCAAATCCAACGCACCCTGCGTCGGCCGAACCCTACACCATACGCACCTTACGTGGAGGTTTTACAGCGGCTGAGCCGCGGTGAAGATAGAGAGTAAGATGGTGATAGATGTAGACGATGATGAATCGATGAAGATGGTTGTGGTTTGGTGGGGTGGCGCGGGTGGTTGTGATGGAGAGATATGGCGGCGCATGGAGTAGGGATCGGATAATCCATTGAAGGGAGGATATTTTTGGTGTTGGCCGAAAGCCACGCCGGAAAACTTTCCGGCGGACTGTGTGGGAGGTCACCGCGTCGGGAGGGTGGCCGGATATTTGGAGAGGGAGAGAGTGGTGTGAGTGTGTGTGTGTGTTGTATTTGTATAAAAATGAAATAAAAAATGTTATAACTTAATATATATATTAAAAAGTTATAATAAAAGTGGCAAGTTAATAATAGTTGAGGGTTTATTTTGTAACTTTTTCATATACTTTTTGATAAAAGTGGTTCGGGACTCATTTGAGTGACTTAACGGGTAAATCAACGCACGAAACTTGCGCCATCGTTTTCCAAATTATTTTTCTGATAAAAATGAGTATTCGCTTGGTAATGTTTCATAAATATTTTATAACATTTAATAAAATATCTGTTATTCATTTTGTGAACCGGTTTCGCCTTGTCCGAAATAAAATTGGATTTCAACTCGAGTATTCGCGTTATCCACAACGCTTTTAATTAAAAATGATGACTAATTTATTTAATATTTTTATTAAATAAATATTGATAATTAAATAAATACTGTGTGTCCGCGTTGTATATTGTTCGAAAAATGTTTGCGGTGCTTGCTTTTTTTTTTTTTATTTTTTTTTTTTTTTTTTTTTTAATTTTTTTTTTTTTTTATTTTTTTTTTTTTTTTATTTTTTTTTTTGTTTTTTTTTTTTTGTATTGTAGTTTTTTTTTTTTTTTTGACAGTGTTTTAGCCCTTTTCGGCTCGTTTCCAGGTCTCGGGCAAAACTGAAAAGTTGTCAGGAATGTCGTTTCACATAGAATTGCTTTAGGGTCCGAGTTGTGAAAACGGGCTTTAGATGGTCATTCTTATAAGTCAAGCCAGACCCTAAAAGTCAACGATTGGAATCGTCATTCAAAAATTCGAAAATTCTCGGATGTTACACCAAATCCATCCAAAAACCAAACGACGTGTACTATCTGATATCGTACGAAGCTAGCAGTACAAACTGCTTTATCGGACAACATTAGCAGTATAAACTCTTTCTCAGACAAAGCAATCAGTTTTAACCTTCCCTGGGCAGCATTAAGTCACTTCGAACATCATTAAGATACAAAGACAGTAGAAACATGTTCGAACAGTACAAAAAACGTAAACAATACTTATATGCATGGCAGTATTAACACAAACAGCATCAACCACTATTTGTACCCGAATAGTAGTATTACATGGCACAAACAGTTTTAACAACTTTGAGCCCTTGTATACGTGAATCCAATCTGCTTTTGCCCAACGAAATATCTCAATCTACTTTTGATAACCTTGAAGCCCACGTTTCACTTTGAAGCCTTTTGAGCCCATCAAACAGTCTTAATAACTTCATCATGGTAGTAGCATAAATATCCAACAGCACTAACCTTTTAATAGTAGTACTAATTACTTGACAATTTTAACACGTTATGTCAAGCAGTACTAATGCACATGAGCCAATATAAACTTTAATGTCACGTCAAACAGTATAAACCACGAAGGCAGTACTAGTTCCTTGTTCGATCAACATTTATTCCATGTGAAGCAGTGTAAATATGGCAACATTAATATTCATGGCCCAAACAGTAATAAATCCCAAAGCAGTAGTAACTATTTGAAGCCCAATAGCAGTTTTAAAGTATACACGTTTTGATTACCTGCTTCACATATCCACGTCCAAAACTTCCATAACTAAACCCTAAAAATCAGGGTTTCAAATCTTCTTTCATTATAACCGAAACTCTTCATTCTCAAAAAGAGATTTCTTTGTCTCCATATAATACGAACAACCTTTAGCCCAATCTTTCTCTAATTCTTCCTGCTTTTCAACTTCATCTGTTCTTCTTGATCACGCAAAAGGTATAACAGCAGCAATATCACAAACAACTTGCATTCAGAAAACCCTAAAACTAGGTTTCGAGCTTCTCTTCTTTTCATATACTCAGCCATCAAAACGAATCATCATTAGGCAATCATAACCCCCGTACACCGAATAATAATGATCAAAAAAGTATTATCCATGAGAAGCACCAGATCAAACCGAATCTCCTTTTTATCAATGGAGATCGTTTAGAGTTTTTTTTATCAAAGATCCAATGGTTGCGTTATGAGCAGAACAATGAAAAACAAAATTAAAACCCTTCATCATGATGATGATCAGAATGACAATTGTATAATAACAATTTTATACCAAAGAATCCAGATCCATCACCAAAAAGATTGCGTTACCGAATTAGGGTTTATACCGAATTAGAACAATTTACCGAAAAAGAAAACTCATACCTTCTTGTCTTCATAAATTCGATACATAAACCTTGTACAATCCTAGATCACGAGCCCACTGGCTCTGGTACCAATTGATAAGATCGTTTATAGCTCAAGATTGATTAGATCTTATATATCTAGGATGAACAATAACAATGATTGATAACACGCAGCGGAATAATAAAGAACACAATCAAAGTTATCACAAGGTTTTCTTTATTGAACGTTTCCCTATTACCCCAACTATAATTTGGGGCTACACCAACTAACTATGGTGTACTATTCGACTCTTATCAGTCTGACTTGCCTATCTAACTATCTAACTCTCATTGGGAAGAGCTCTATTTTCCTATGGAGGGATTATTTCAAATGCTGGACCTCCTTATATAGCATACTGAGTCCTAAGCTTACAAGGAAACTAATTAATATACTAATGAAAAACAATTAATTATCTTCTCATTAATAATCATTCTTAACCTTTTTTTGACCAAATCTTTATTTTCTTCTACAACAAAGTAGAACTTCATGATGACAATTTTGGTCCCTTCCTTTTTCCAACTTGTTTTCATTCTTTTATCACTTTGTCTCAATCAAATCAGAATCCCAACATTCACTATCAAGTACCATATACCTCCAATAATAGGTGCCTTTATTTTCTTTTCTAGCAGTCTCAGTTCATTAGTCTCAACAATAGGCTTTTTAACTACAGACTCACTAACAGACTCATTCACATTAACAAAATCATCTAGACTAGGATAAACTAAATCAGGTTTTGGTGGCATAAAATTCCCATATAGGAGTTGGGACACATTATACCCTAGATCCTTTTTAACACTTATCCATTATCTGTCTGGTCTAAAAGTTTACTAGATTTTTAACAATGAATTTCAAAATTTTGAACTGTAAGTAGAACCCTCATCTTTTTCTTTGTATCGCAACTCTAACTTCCATTTAAGCTCTATAATATCTAAATCTCTTAAATAGATTTCATGTTTGAAGAGTTTTATATCTTCTTCATACACAGACTTATTTTTTCTAAAGATTAACATCTAAGCTTTTGACAGAAAACTAAACCAAATTTTATAAAGACAACACTTACCTAGCTGATCTTAATCTCTTTAACACTGTTCCTTTTTATTATTTAGATCTTTTACACGATTCAAACAAATGAAAAAACAATTTGAGTCTTAGATACCTCAAGTTGTAGAAGAACTTGAACTTGTTGAAGAATAATGCCATAGATCAATTGGTTGGACCTTCGTCTTGCTTGGTCACATACCATCTACTAAATCCATCACAATTAAGAGAAAAGGTATGGCATTTGAAGTATTTTCCTCACGGTACGACCTTTTTGATAGGTCCCTGTTCTATGATTCCCTGGGTGCCCGTCACCTCCTTGTAAAGTGTCCTCTCTTATGGCAGTTGAAGACTCCACCTTGGACTTGTCAACCTAATTCTTCCTTTTTGGCCATGCCAGCTTTCTTCCAGTATTCTTCAAGAATCTTCTTGCCCTCATAGTCATCATACAATGTCCACTCAATTCATCTCTTCTAGATCATCAAGATTGATTTGTTGTAGATATTCATTATCTAGTTATGGAATACTTGGTTGGATAACAATAAAGAACAAATCACAACATCACACAATTTTTCAACAGTGTTGAGCTATCACAATCACCCTGAGTGCTAGCAATATACACCCTGAGCAGAGTATTAACTGCTCTATTGCAACTGTTAGTGTGTGTTAAGACAGAAAGAACTACATTTGTGTAGTTTGTGGATGATAGATGTCCCCCTTAACCTCTGATTCATAAGCCTTTAGGTTGTTGAAGAGGTCATCCAAACTCAACGTTTCAATCTCTGGTTTGTTCCTCCACACAATAGTATGCATAATCCATTCTTGTGAAAACTTCTCAAGAACTTTTGATTGATTTCTTCTTGAGGGATAACTTAACCATGCATCTCTAGTTGAATAATTAGTTTTTGAATCCTTTCATAGGTTTGCTCAATCACTTCTGAGCTAGATGTAGCAAATTTTTCATATTGCTGCTTTTGAAGATTTTTCTGAGTTTTCTTTGTAGCGGTATTACCTCCAAATATGTTCTCAATAGCCTGCATCAGTGTTTGTTAGGTTCACATAAATGGACCCAAACAAAGAAGCTTCGGTATTCAATGGCAACCAATCATCAATCACTTAAGATCAGCTCATTCATAAACAACGTTATTCACTTCACCAATAAGAAACAAATGCTGCTGGCAACCCAATACTCGTCCTCCATGTTGGTTGAAGAATGATTACGATACATGGAAGTTCGTATACACAGGTACATTCGAGCAACCCAATGCAAGCTGATAAGGAAATCAATCAGATGGACCTACACCTCACCCATGGACACCTGACCTCCATCTGCTATATTCTAACTGTTATTCCCAGCACCCTAGGAAAAGCTTGACTCTGAGTTCAATGACGATGAAAACAAGCTCGAAATGGCTGATACTCAAGCAGAAATCATCCTCAGTCAAGGTCTTCCCCGTCATATCTTCAACATACTCAATCAGACAAGCACTGCAAAGGAGATTTGGGATAATGTGGAGATGCTTATGCAAGGATCAGGAAGGACTCTTCAACAAAGGAAGGAAGATCTTGATGAGGTACGAACGCTTTCGTGCAATTGGAAACGATCCAATCATGACTACTTTTTTGCGTTCCACAAGCTTGTGAATGATATGAAGAATACACAGCTTGAAATCCCTACTCTTCAGATGAACACTAATTTGCAACAATACTTCCAGCCTATGGGCAGTATGATACTAATGTCAACATAACATAGATATCTCAACCACACCTTATGTCATGATCTATACTCAACACAAAGCTACGAGCCTCATGCCAAAACGACTCTCAGAAACAGAGCAGGTCTACAAGTATTTAGATCCACTGGCTATGATTGCGTCACAAACCACATCTGCACTCTCTCTTTCAACACCCCCTCAACTCCTATTCCTCAACTTACTCTGTCTCAGTCTCCGAATGACGAGCTGTGATGGCCACTATGACTCAGATTGCTAATCTCTTAGTGGTATCCAAAAGCAGTCCACCAACCAACAACAGCTCCGACTTCCTCCAACTCAAAGGACTCATGCTACGGTGCATGATGTTCACATGTTACTGACCAATTCCGAGGAGGCTCCAGGTAATTGTTGGTAATCACAGGGCTCCCGAGGCAAGATGGTGGATATGTTACAACTGCAGAGGGAAAGGACATGTTTCTAAGCAGTGTCCAGAACCCAAGAGAAAAGGACTCTCAGTACTTCAAAGATAAAGCTAACCTGATGGAAGCTAAAGAGAAAGGAGATGTTTAGATGCCTGAAGCTGAAGCTTCCTCTGCTGATGTACGAATGATACTAGACCTTATGATCAACGCTCAGCACTGACTACAACAAACATGTTTCAAAGCCAAACATGAGGAAAGCGTATGACTTCAGACGTGGATGAAGGCCCCAATTCTGCTCTTTCTTTCAGGCTAACTTGTCATCCAACATATGCAACCAACAGTCAAGACCAAATGAGGTACACTCCAATTACAATCCCAATCTTTGATAATGTGGAATTATCAGTTGAGTCAGGAGATTCAATCCAGAAGAAACATTTTACTCCGATGCGTTAGACTGAAATTGTGACAATACGATCCGTATCAATCATATCTTCTTGACACCGAAGCCCAAAATGTTCCAAACTGAGGGTATCTGCTTGATATCTTCTGATAAAGTCATCTATGATTGTCCATCTTTAACTGACATGCAACACCAACTATAAGGACATGCTAAGGTTAACCAAGAAAAATACATAGAAGTCGAGACCTTAAAAAATGAGCTTTTCTCATGCAAACCAGAATATATCGTTCTAATACCCAAAAGGTCAAACTTTGATCTCCGAACACAAAGTTAGACTGAGAACCAGCCCTAGTGATTCACTTAAACACAGCGAGAACGCTGAACCTTTGGCAAGAAAACGATTTTGGCTTAAATCCGACTCTTTCAGGAAAAGAAAAATCAATTGCATTTTTACAATCTGAAAAAGAAAAGATTTTATCTGAGAAAAAGGATCTAGCAGATAGTTATCTAGATGAAATAGTTTGCTTAAAGAATGCTAACAAAGTTGCAAGAGATATATTGCAAATATTTAACATGCAACTAGAAAACTATTCCTATCTTTTTAAGAACCAAAGAATGGTCAACCGCTTACTTGCACAAGGACCTCCTAGGTAACGCCGAAACCAGGTCTAGTATATGCCAAACGTGCTCACTGCTTTGATATGATGTGATACACTTTTGTGGGCATCTTACTCAACCCACACCGTTAGTAAATGGTATAGTGAAGAGGGCCTTGGTTCAACAATTGTAGCATAAAAAGAGAGCGAAAAACCAGGCAATGTTCGGACCCGCGAATGGCAACTTAGAGAAGCCTAAAACGCCCTCCCATTTTTTCCTCAACATGAACTGTCTCGTGAACAGGCATATTGGCCTTCCTCAATGAACGTCTAGTCAAACTATAACCCAGATAGTGCCAGTCACTAAACTCCCTTTGTATCAAAAAGCCGACCGTCCAATGTTCAAGTTCGTGTCATATCTTACGACAAGTTAATGCTGCTTTTAATCAATTTGAGGATATCATCAAAGAAAGAACAACAAAAAAACCAGACTATGTTTCTGAATGGTGTTTTGATTATGCAAAACAGTTTGTTGAACAACAACTGGTACCATTTTACGACTATTTCAAAAAACATATCGACGCTGCTAATGATATTTTTTTCAAAGAGATAAGAGAATTTGAACAGATTTTTGATGAATTGGAGGCGGAGTATGAACAATGTGTTCTTGATAACAAGAACCTGACCATAGAGAAGAAAAATCTTTTAATCAAAAATGACTGCTTAATTGCTGAGTGTTTATAGAAAAAAGATTATCTGCCTATTGTGCTACTTCCGTTAGTGTTGTGCCCCTATTTCGAATTGCCTTTGTGAAGTTCTTAGAACTGCATGCGAATAGGGAACACACTAAAGACTGAACTTGAAGCTGAAGTTTTAAAACAACAAAAGATGGTCATTGAATCTGAGAAACGTAACTCTCATTTACAAAAGAACCATATTGATTTACAACTTAAATTTCAAAACTATAAACAGTGCATAGACACTTCCAGTGCCTCCAATGCAATTTTTGAAATTAACAAGTTAAGAAAACAGCTTCAAGGGAAAGATGACACTATCAGGAATTTAGAAACTCAGATCAACATCACGAGAATGTTGAATGTAGGTTCCACTGCAGGTAGTTGTGACCAACAGGCTTTAGAAACTGACAGAATTCAGTTGAAAGATACGATTACCTCCCTTAGGATTCAGCTAGATGGCCTTAAGGTAGAACACGTGAGTCTTCAAAGACGGTATGATGAACTGACAAAGGCGAATACTCACTCACGTACTGCGAACACTGAAAAGCTTAGTGCCTTAACTGCAGAAAATACCAAGCTGAAAGCCCAAGTGACTGGTAAAACATGTAGTGGACCTTCAACCTCTGAGACACCAAAAGTGCTTGCTCCTGGAATGTACGACTTAGGTTCTAAGTATGTTCCACCACCCAAACGTGTTAACTGGGCCAAACCAACCCCGTTACCTAAGAAGAAGCAAGTAACTTTTAGTGAACCCCCCAAACCTTCACTCAAACCACCTCAAAAACCAGTAGTGCATCCTAATAAGCAAACTAATGTGTGTGTGCCTCTGTCTACAGGATAAAACCCACCTCTAGAGCTAGAGGCAAAACTGTAGCCTAAGAGAGTCCCCAGAATCAAAAATACTTTGCCTCTAAGAGTGCAAATCGAGGAGAGTCAAGCACATCATAGGACTATGAATAAAAAGAATCGTGTTGATTCTAATTTTGCTTGTTAAACAATCTGTGTCCTGTTTCACGTAAGAACAATGTTTGGGTGTGCATAGTACAACTCCTTTGGTTTTTGGAATCATAAGATTGTTTGTGTTATATTGCTCGATTCTGTGAATGTTAAACCCCACCAACTAAGCGTAAGAAAACACCAACCCAAAAAGAATGGAAACCCATTAAGAGATACTGAAAGCAATTAGCCAAACCCTGTTTGCTAATAGCAAGCCTCAGTGGAAGCCACTGGAAGGCATTTCCTCATTATTTGAGAAGTTTCCTTAACTAGATCATGACCCTACTGATAAGCCAATAGAATACCCCCGAGTGCTATTCTATGCCCAAAATAACTATGGTCTCTAGGTTTAAACTCAATAAACTTAGTGGATCGTCAGCTGGTCAAAAGGGATTTCTGCAATTATTGATTGTTAACTAACCGGAACCCTTCATGGGCATCCTATACCATAATTTTTTGTTTATCGCAGGTATACAAATTGTTCAGATGTATCCTGGATCCTGGGTGCTCAAGACATATGACCGTGATCTTGCCGTCCTTAACAACTTTGTATAAAAGTTCATTTGTACTTGTGCGATTTGGCAACGATGAAAATCAAGCAATCGTTTGGCTATGGTGATTATAACCTGGTGTGACACTATCATTTTCTCGTTCTATTTGTTTTTGAAGGACTCAAGCACAAACCCTAATTCTCAGTAGGACAGTTTTTGTGATTGTGGTTTAGAAGTATGCATTCCGACAGCACTCCTTCACATCCGCACTACGAATGGGTGGATCTACTCACGGTTCATTCACAAGCTCTACCAACCTATACTCCAATCTCACTGAATGACATAATGTTGTCAGCTTCTTCTCCAGTTTTGCTTGCATACAAAAGCCCTCTTCAACGAAGTCATGGGTTATGGCATCGTCGGTTAATCATCTGAATTTTCGGGACGTTTAACGAAAGGCTTCGGAAAAAATCTATCAGAGGAAAACCCATGCTGAAATTGACAAAGACCATTTGTGTCCATTCTTGTCAGCCTAGGTAAAAGTAAGAAAGCATCACATCCACTAACGAACGAAACACCAATAATGAGTTCTCAAGTACTCTATCATATGGACCTCTGCGGACCAATGAAGAGACAGAAAAGTACAACCGGAAGATGTATATTTTTGGTGATAATGATGATTACACCAGATATGGTTGGGTTAGATTTCTTCGTTCTAAGATGAAACTCCTCAGGTGATTAACGTTTATTGTGCATACTCAACGAGCCTTAATGCAACTGTTCGCTTCGTCATAAACAGATAATGGAACGGAGTTTTTAAATAAAACTCTCGACGTATGTTTGAGATTATTGGTATTTCCTCATGAACGAGCAGTACCTCGGACCACCACACCAGAATTGGCGTTTCCTAAATACGAACCAACTCTTATGGAAGCTGCTCGTACTATGCCATGCTATTCAAAAGCTCCACTGTTCCTAATTTGGCTGAGAGCTGTAGCCACTGCATGTTAATGACTCTTAAATCGGACTCAATGAACAACAACGCTTCATGGAAAAAACCTATCATTAACTGCTGAAGGAAAGAAACCTAATTCTTCATTACTTTAGATATTTGGTTCCCTGTGCTAATCCGACCAATGACTACGATTAACGTTGGAAAACTCAAGGCGAAGGCAGAAAATAGGGTATTTTTTGTTAGTCTAATGCTCCACCAAAGAAGCTTACGAATCTACAACAAAAGAACAGCCAAGATTCGGAACAATTCATGTCACCTTTGATGAACTTACCGAAGGATTGACATCTGTTCAAACCAGTTCAGGCCTCGCACCTCAACGAATGACTTCTGTGACAAATAGTACAGAACTCGAACTTACTGCTTTACAGTCAGGACGCAGTCGTTCTGAACTAGTAAAAGACCCCGAACCACCTAGTGTCCCCTCCTACCAGAAACACTGTAGACGATTTTTTTCAATGGTTGATGATGATGAGGTTGTTTCCGAATCCTCCCGGTTGTTCCGATAACCCGGTTTATTGTTCTGCTGCCCCATACGGCACTCCCGAGAATGCCAATGTTTCACCTCCAAAAAACAGTTATCTCAAAGGTAGCTCCTGCAAGTTACTGAAAAGCCACTTGCCCCATCAAATACCTCTACCCCGACACTTGTGATTCTGAAGTGAAACACTGTTCGATCAAGTTGGCAGTAATGTTGTTTTGACACATATGCTGCTCCTTAAACCATTTTCGGCAGCAACTCCTCCCAACACTGTCAATAACCGACGTATACTCCGAACAACACCAATTAACCTCACGTGCAGAAATGGACTCCAAGCTCATTCACTTAAAACATTATTGGATAAGATGACCTGTCTCTACCAGGGATCAGCTTAGAAACCGACGCAATGTGGTGTTTCTTCATGAATTCTAACATCATGATGAACAAAGAAAACTTACAAGAATTCCATAGAGCACTCGTGCTGGATGGGCATGCTGGAAGAAATTCATAAGTTTGAACGTCTAAAGATGTACAGGATTCTTTGTACCGCTGTCCAGATAATAATCTTATCATCCCGCTCAATGAGATTTTCAAATTAAGTTGGAATGAAATGGAGACTCTGAAGAACAAAGCTCGGTTAGTGGCTAAAAAGGATATCGGTCAGGAAGCTGGTATTGAGTTGAGTGAATCATTGCATCCGGTTGCTAGGATGATAAAGCGGATCAGACTCTTCGTGCTCACGCAGCAAGTATGAACATGGTCATCTTCCAGATGGACGTGAAAACCGCCTTCCTCAACGGCGAACTGAATGAAGTTGTCTATGTTAGTCAACCAGAAGGATTTATAGATCCAGAGCATCCATCGCATATGTACCGTCTCAAGAAAGCTCTCTATGGGCTTAAACAAGCCTCCACGTGCCATGGTAATGCACAACAATCAGCGTTTTTAATCAAGTCAGGATTTACAAAAGGTGTGGTCGATCCTACACTCTTCACGAGAACACCGGGCAAACATCTTTCTACTGGTACAAATAATGTAGCTGATATTATCTTTTGCCCTCTACCAACCCCAAAGCCTGCAAATTATTGCGATTGAAATGAACTCAATTTCAGATGTCGAAGAAGGACAAATGTCTTCTTTTTAGGATACAAGTTCTCTTCAAAATCCAGAGGCAACTTATCACACCCAATCCAAATTATGACAGGAAATCTTGAAACGTTTTGGTTTGACTCATGCCACCCATTTGACACTCAAGGGTGAGCGTCCAACCCATGATGAAGATAAGGGAGAAAGCAAATTGATCACTACACGATTGTTCGTTGGTATGGTTGCTCCTAATATGTATCTTAAGTGCATCTAGACCTGACATAGCATTTGCTGTGTGTATGTGTGCACGATACCCAGCCTAATCCTCGCACAGAATCACCTTACTACTTGCTATAAAGCTGATCTTTCGTTACCTTAAAGGACCATTCACATGGTCTGTGGTATCCGAAGGACTCCGGCCTTTGACTAAAAAGCATTTTGCAGCTGCTGACTATGCAGGATGTTCAGACACACGATCTGAGAATATTTCTTCTGAAACATGCTCAATTCTTGGACAATCGAACTTGTTAAGCTGGTCATACCAAAAACGAAAAGTACAGGCCTCATCCACTACGGAAGCGATACATCGCCCTAAGATCAAGGATCTTTTCTCAAACCTCTGGAAGCGTATCTCAACTCGTGACTATGGATTTGCCGTCAATCAAAATTTTCCCGATGTATTGTGACAATCAAAGTGCTATTGCTCTATGCTGTAACAGTGTTCAACACTCACGCTCCAAGCACATTGATATTCGTCACCACTTTATCAAAGAGCAGGTTGAACGGAAAGTTGTTGAGTTGTACTTCGTGGAGACAAAGTACCAACTGGCTGACATATTTACGAAGGCGTTACCGAGAGAGCGCTTCGCAACACTACTTCCACTGCTTGGAGTTAAACAAATGTCACCAGAGACTCTCAAGGAACTCTTGGATGAGTCTGTCTCCGAGTAACCTAGTGTTTCACATTGTATCATTTGTATATTTGTTTAAAAAAAAAAAAAAAAAAAATTTCATAGGTTAAGGGGGAGAATCAGCATTTCTAACAGTTTTTGCAGGTCAAAAAGACGTACTGTTGCTGATTCTATTGCTGACAGATTGACATGACCACCAGCTTACAAGTTCAAGACAGATTGCAGTATCATTCCTGTCTGGGTATTCTAAAGGTCTTGTTTCAATTACTCACTTGATAACATGTGCTGAATTCGCTCACCTACTCATAATGTTGAGGGGAGCTCTATATGCAATAAGTCCACATTCTAGATCAAAACCATTCAAAAAGATCATACTTTTGATCGGAGTTATAAAATGAGACTTAAACATGTTAACTGGATAATTAAATGATTCGATTGATTCTAAATGTTAAGTCCTAATCCATGCATTGCTAAACATCTACTTGTCGATTATCGACGCACAATGTAATAGGGGGACAAAGGTGTTAAAATATCAAAATGTCAAGAATACCAAAAGTTTTGTGTTATACACACGTATCATATAAATGACACAGAATCTTTTGTTTCATGCTACGTGAAAGTGGATCGTAATGGATGCTTAAAAAGAGATGATGTATACCAAAAACCAGGGTATTCGTATGAATGCACAAGCCTGGTCTTCGACATGCGCCCACTATGAAGTGGGATTTCCTACAAGTACTTGTACAAGTTTGGATTTCCCAAGACTTCATATCTTTTCCGGGATATATTTTCAAAACGATATCAGAAAGCATCTGAATTAAACTTCCGTTTTGCCCCAAACAAATATTCATTAAGCACATCGAATGTTTTTCAAAAACATTTTTTGCCACAGGCCATCTACGTACTTAATTTGTATAAGAAGTACAACCTGAAAAAGGAATAATAACTGTATAGATCAGCAATAGTACTGTACTACTGACTCACTCTTACCATTCTTAGTAGTAGAAATACTATTAGTGTGTTATCTTACGACCGTCTGGTCTAGAGAAAACGGACGAACATATGGAATACTGATACTTAGGTACTAGAGGAACTAGCTTGTCACAGCCGGAAACCTGTCCAGAAGTTCTAGAATGGAAATCCATCTGATCACTGGTGCATAATTATACTGTACGTCATTGATCCTCACAGGAAATCAGAGGTTTAATACACCGACCAGATTAGTATCGTCTAACTCGGTCCCACTCAAAATATAAAACCTTTGTGTGTTCATAAATGTTTATTTTCTAGAACACATTCAGTGGATTTGACATAACAAATGTTTTTGTTGGTGACTAATATGTTCTCATCATGGCGAATGACGACGCAAAAGTATCGCAGATGCAAGACCATGTGCCACATATCCATCACCACAAGTATCTGAATTAATCACGAAGCCTACATTCACAGCTTCCGCATAATCATCTGAAAATCAAATGTCTTCTTCAAATGCAAAAGTTCAAACGATGAGAAAAGAAAATCATCCAAAGCTTTCAAAGATTCCAACAGATAAGAGCCATGTGAACGTAAAGATCACGAATGGCAAAATCAAATGAAAGAAAGATCACAAGTAAATTCAAAGAAGTAAAGCTAAAACAAATTCAAAAAAGATCAAGAACAAGTCATCACATCAATCTTTCTGAAGATCGTTGATTCAGGTTAAAGATTGAATTTCCAAAGCATCATCAAGTGAAGTACCCCATCAAAACATCGACTAAAGAGACAAGGTCGAGTGAACTTCCTCATGACCTCATCTATGGGGGAGATTGTAAGTTCACATAAATGACCCAAACAATAAGCTTCGTCACTCGAAGTTAACAAGACAAAGTCTATCTCGAAAGAATAATGTTATTTAAAGTATATTAGGTATAAGGGCCAAGATGGTAAAGGCCCAAAATGAAAGCCCTAAAAGGCAAAGTCCATTTAGATAAAAAGACCTAGTATAGGCCCAAAATTAGGTTATCTACTTCATTATTATTTTCATAAGGTTTTTGTAGCCCCTTCGTTCAAACCAATATTTTTTCTTTCAAACAAAAGTCATTAAATTTAATCTTTTAGTTTATGCATTGATCTTGTCATCACTCTAGAAGTAAAATGGAATGATCTAGGGATCCTACAGTTGTTTTAGCAATCCTTGTATGAGTGAACTTATTGATGCTCATTAGGTAAAGGCCATAAAACAAAGTTGCTTATTTTTTGCCTTAACTCTGCCCTCTTTGTGCTTTCTCCTTCAACACCATGTGGGATGGATAACATACTCCTTACCAATCAATAGAATTTTGTTACTATTGTTGCATTAAACATTTTCTACGATCAATCCCAAAGAGTGTAATCAATGCACTTTAGGTCTGCTCCATCCACATCTTCCAGAGATCATACACGCCAGTTGGAGTATGGATAGCTTAATGGTTTGAGTGGATTGAGAATCCATTACTTCTTGAAAAAGTAGATCTTGTATGTAGTAAAGTTTCTTCTTATTCAAAGCTTCTTACAAGCTCTGATACCACTTGTTAATCCTAAAAGAATAGATATTGCTTAGCTTATATAAGTCTAATTTGTATTGAATAAATCCAAAACAACTATGATAGAAACGTTGATTGTGAATATCAAAGACATGCGAATCTAGGTCATGATACTAAAAGAATTACAATGAAACAATAATAAATAAGATCAATAACAAGAAGGTTTACCAAACTTCAGCCCAATAATAATACGAACTTTGGAAACATTCTTAATAGTGTTAGGGTTACAAAACCTTGAAGCTATATCGATATCAAAACAAAAGATTTCTAGATATCTAACTCTATGCCCTAGGACCTCCTTTATACACAGGAGTCCCAACGCTTAGACAATAATTCCTACGTTATCATGACTTCTAAAAAATAACTTATACGTCTTTATTTTACAAAAATATCTCATACTTATCACATAAGCAATCTTTATCTTTTCTCTGATAAGTCTTTAATCTCTTCTCTGTCAGCATAAACTCTTCCAGCAGTTGTAATCTTTAAGCAGTTGTAACTTTCACACCAACAGTAGTAACTTTTGTACCAGCAACACTAACTTAACAGTCTTAACTTCCACTTAGCAGTAGTAACTTCCAAACAGCATCAAAAGGCTTTTAATCCCAACACCCATAAAGAGTGATGAGTTTGAACAAATTGGGGATTTTTTGAATGCACACCCTTTAAGGTATGCATTAACGATTAATCCTACTATATATATTTCTTGCATTAAGCAGTTCTGGTCTACTGTCGTGGCCAAAACTATCAATGGGGAAGAACAGTTACATGCCCTAGTAGATGTTAAGAAGATAATCAGTACTGAATCATCTATTTGAAGAGATCTTCAACTAGCAGATGAGGAAGGTGTTGATTATTTACCAAATTCTACTATTTTTGAACAACTTACATTGATGAGGTATGAGAAAATTTCACAAAAACTAACCTTTTATAAACCATTCTTTTCCCTACAATGGAAATTTCTAATCCATACTTTTAACCGTGTCTAAGTACCCCCCCCCCCAAAGACTACTGTCATGTACTGAGTTTTAGTAGTACGAATGGCATCTGTCATTATTGCATAGCTACAAATTAGAAATTCAACTTTCAAAATTATATTTTGATAGTTTGATTAAAATTTTGGATAATGGTACGGGCAAAATATTTGATGTATCCAAGGTTTGTAACTATAATTTGGTATTCCAACACCTTGATAAGGAATGTCCCACTCATAAGAGAATTTTATATTCACCCTCTCACACTAAAAAGATTTTTAGAAAAAGAGAAGGATAGGCAAAGGGTATTTCTGGTAGGAACACCTAATTTCAAACAATGTTACATAACCAAACACAAAGTGGTTGAAGGGTTCACAATTCCAAACTTATCCCCATCACACACACACCTTTATTCAACCATCTACTCAACCTCAAAAGACACAACAATCTAGGAAGCCTAAAAGAAAGGACACTCAGATACCTCATCCTAGTGATCCTATTGAAAATGTTGTAGATAAGGCTGTCCATAAGGAGTTGGGTAACAGTTTGGTGAGGGTTGCCACTACTACTTCTAGCTTAGAAGTAAAGCAAGACAGTGGTAACATAAATAAGACCCAATTCAAGGCATCACCTAATGAATCTAGTTCCCCAGAAACTAATACAGTAGGAGGTCCCAATGAGGGCCAATGAACCATGTGGGCTACTATTGCTCAAACTAATTTTTAGATTGTATCTAAACATCAAAAGTTCACATGCTCGCAAAAGGTAACACCTTCAAAGTGATGAGGATAAAGACTTGAAATATGATAATTGATGGCATTATGTACCACTTTACAAAACCAGGTTCTTGATTTGGAAAAGACAAAGACCTCTCAACATAATGAGATTGCTAGTTTAAAAAGAGGGTCAAGAAGCTTAAAAAGAGAACTAGGTCAAGAACTTATAGGCTGAAGAGGTTACATAAAGTTGGTATGTCTATAAGGGTAGTTTTCTCTAACAATGAAGAGAGTTTAGGTGAGGATGCATCCAAACAGGGGAGGATTGATGCTATTGATGCGATAAATAAATTACCTTGTTAGTTTTCCATGATGGGAAGTTTCACTGCTGGTGAGGAGGTGTATGTTGCAGAGACATAAGTTACTGAAGAAGTAGTAAGGGAGTTATTAACACTGCTAACTAATTGTTGATCGCTCAAGAGATAGTGATTCAAACACTAGTGAGTACTTGCACAACAACTACACTGCTAACAATTAAAACCTTTAATGATATTACTTTGGCTCAAGCACTTAAAGAAATAAAAACTACAAAACCTAAGATGAAAGGGGTTGTTATACAAGAGCCTGGTGAATCTACAACAACAATATCTTCACAACTATCTTCACAACAATCACAGGACAAAGGTAAAGGGATATTGATAGAACCTGTGAAGCCTATGAAGAAGAAAGATCTAATCAGGCTTGATGAAGAAACTGCTTTAAATTTACAAGCTAAATTTGATAAAGAAGAAAGACTTGCAAGAGAGAAAGCTGAAAAAGAAGAAGAAGCCAATATTGCCTTGATTGAAACATGGGATGATATACAGGCAAAGATTGATGCTGATCATCAATTGGCTGAAAGAATGCAAGCACAAGAACAAGAAGAGTTGTCTATTGAAGAAAAGGCTACATTATTTCAACAACTCTTAGAGAAAAGAAGAAAGCATTTTGCAGCTAAAAGAGCAGAAGAGAAAAGAAACAAACCACCAACAAAAGCTCAACAGAGAAAGATAATGTGTACTTACCTAAAGAACATGGAAGGATACAAGCTTAAAGATTTAAAGTTGAAAGAGTTTGATTCTATCCAAGAGATGTTTGACAGAGCATTCAAAAGGGTAAACGCATTTGAAGACTTTAGAACAAAGTTGGTGGAGGGCAAAGAAAAGAGAGAAAATACAGAGCTGGTACAAGAGATTACAAAGAAGAAAAAGGTAGAAGATGACAAAGAAATAGCAGAGCTTAAATAGTTAATGAAAATCATTCCAAATGAAGATGAAAGTAAGCAATTTGATGCTATACCTTTTGGCTGTTAAGTCCCTCAAGTAATTGATGGCTGGAAGATTCCATAAGAAGGAAGAAAAAGCTATTATCAAATAATAAGAGCTGATGGAAAGTCTCAAATGTACATGATCTTTAGTCATATGCTTAAAAGTTTTGACAGGGAAGATTTAGAAGATTTGTACAAGTTGGTAAAAGCTAAATATTAGTCAACAAGACCAGTGGAAGACTTGGATTTGATATTATAGGGTAATTTGAAAACAATGTTTGAACCACATGTAAAAGATAAAGTGTTAAATTGGAAGCTGTATGACTCCTGTGGAGTACATTCCTTGATGATGCAAACATATATGAAAAGATTTAAATACTGTAGAGAAGAATATCCCCTTGCACCACTTACAATTTCAATGATGTTGGAAAAGAAGCTTATATGTGATTATGAAAGTGAAATGGCTTATCAGCTTCTTAAAAATTCATCATGAAACAGCTAAAGAAGTTAAGAAGTGTTTTGGAAGCATCCTCACTGGTGTAGTATGAAGCTTTAAAATAAGAAACTTGTATGATATTAAAAAGTATATCAAGTTTTAGGGAGGATTGTTTGGATTAAAAGTCTTCTGATGTTGTTTGAATTACTACTGCTCATGTTTGTGTTAATGCTGCTCAGCTGGATTTAGTGTTGCTCATAAACTTTAAAGAAAATATGCTAAGTGTTATAGTACTAGCTACGTACACATTACTACACTATGAATATTAGTACACTAGTGAAAATTATGCATAGTGTTTTACTACTCAGCTTGTACAAAAGGACTACAGCTAGTGAATATTAGTACTGCTCAAGGTTAAGACTGCTTAGAGATAAGTTAATGCTGTTGAGGTTAATAAGTTAGTACGTTTGTTTGTAATTACTTTGCAATATGATGAAGTATTAAGTATTTTGTTATAAACAGATTATGGATACTTAGGAAAGTATGTAGCCGACTAGGACTCTTTGGTGAATAACAGGAGGTCCTAGTCAATAGAGTTTTGATATCTTTTTAACAATATTTAATCAATCTCTTGAAGTATTATTAGACGTATAATTCAAAAATTAACGAGCTTCAATGTCTTGTAAACCTAATACTTTGAGGGTATTCATAAATTATTATCATTAATAATATTGGAGCTTATTTGTTGAATTGTATGTTCATTGAATTACTGTTTCATTAATAATTCTTCTTAATATTAAAGATTAGATTCCACATAATCTTTAATACATTCAAACACAGTTTCTACTATAGTTGTGTTAGATTTATCTAATATAACTAAACTTAAAACAAGCTTAAGGAAAGTGCGATCAATTAAAGTGTGAATCCACACATAATGAAAATACTAAAAAATAATACATTATTATCGAGATAGAACCTATAACTGAAACATGTACTAAGAAAAATATTACAATTGTGTATTGATGACATCAAATAACGTCTATTTTATAGCATCATTTATCCCATGTTATTAACCCATTTTGTATAGTTATTGCAAAGAATTGTTACTTAATCGTTTATATTTAAGAATTGCAGTAATTATGGAGTACTTGGTGAATATTAGCAAAAGGCGCGCATTCTGGAGCTTAAACAAAGATATTTTGAAGATTAATGATTCTGACAACCAATACGTCGTATCCATTAAGGAAGATACGGCGTATCCATGCCTGCACTCACCAAAGACCACAAAGGAAACAAGCTCAATACGCCGTATCCAGAGAAACTCAATACGCCGTATTCAAGATATAGTATGTGAATATTCTGGAAGATATCAAACGTGGTCCCTACTCCAAGAAACTCCAATACGCCGTATCCAATCCCTTGGATATGCCGTATCGAACCGACTTCCAGACCCTATAAATACAAAACTCAAAAATGAGTTTTAAGTGTGCTAAATCATATTCTCGATACCTAAACCATAAAAGTCGATTTTCAGAGGAGAAAAAGAGCAGAAGAGGTCGAGCAACGCTATCAATTCCATAGGAGACATTGTGTAATTCCATATACTTTAGTAAATCGTTCAGTTTTTGGTAACATTCGTTAACTCGGTTAGTTTACCTTGGCTAAATAATATTGCTTTGTATTTATTATGACGCTTTGAAGGCTAAACCTTTCGTATTAGCCATTATTAAGAAGATCTGAATGTTGGTATTTGTTTATCTCGATTTCTTAATTTATCGTTGAATGCTTATTTATGTTTATCAATTTATACTTGTTTATGCGCTTTTGTATGCGACCTATCATTCAACTGAATCTAGTGATACGGACCAAGTAATCTAGAGTCTAAGATAGCTCTCCATATAGTAATTTATACATCTAGAATCATATTGATCTAAATATGTTCCTACTAAATTCCTAGGTACCTATGATCGCTTTGGGCTTAACAATTAATTGGCTATTGCCGATTGTTATTGATCGTGTTGACCTAGAAGGTTAATCCTAGATAATTCAACAAATAACGTTCGATACTTAGGATGGTTGGGACACGTGGACTATATTGTATAATCACCATTAAGCGGTAAGTGGGTAAAGTCTCTAAGAGCTAGGGTTTAACAAGAATACCATGCTTAATCCCAAATAGATTAATGATTAGCTCAAATAAGAATGCATTATCGATTGCTATATATTGACCATAAATTAATGTGTCTAAGGTCTTAGGATGATATGTAACGCCTAAGTCATTAAGATTATATACAGCCTCGGAGAAGAAATCAATGCACTTACTCAACAAACCAACTTTCTAATCGATAATAATGGTTAAATACAATTTTCTTATGATTTGGCTCACCGCAAACTCTTTATCTTTTGTTAACATACTTGTGTGGGTTAATCCCTTGAATTGATTGTAGTCACCAACCAAACCGTGCCAGTCTCTCAGGCTGAAACCTCCTTTCTGTTAAAGAATAAGATTAGGACTGACATAGGTTAAGATAGAATGAATTAACATAGAGTAAAGATAACCAATATTATTAATTAAAATTGATTGATATAACCTCGGCTTTCAGTTTTCGACACCCTACTGACCCAACGAAACTACTACTGATCGGTACACTGCACGTTTAAAAGTATGTTTTTGGTTTTAGTCGGCAAAAATAAAATTAAACATAAATCATAAAAATAACACCACAGCATGTAACTACGACACATCAAGTTTTTGGCGCCGTTGCCGGGGAGTGAAAATTAATCTTGATTTTTATTTTATATTTTGGTTTTTAACATTAGATCTAACCCTTAGGAGTAGTGTAAATTAGATTAGTGTATATTCTTGTATATTCTGTATATTTTGTATATTTGTTAGTTTAATTGTTTGCTTGTATATTTGTGTGTTTAATTTAATTGTTTTCCTAATACACTGTTCTGGTCGATAACTCGATACGGCGTATCCACTTCCATTGGATACGGCGTATCCAACTTTCTATCCAATACAACGTATTCATTCAACTGATTAATACGGCGTATTCACTTCTATTGAATACGGCGTATCGATCATCTGAAACAGAATCAGAATCTTAGTTTTCATATTTGATTTCCGTGCTAAATTTTTTTTATCCTAAAGAGCCTATCCTACTGATTGTTTATCCCTTGTTTCAGGTAGTGCATGACAAGGAGTTCAACGAACGAACTATTCACACCTTTCAAGGATCCGGAACGAGAATTTTGATCATCTAGGAGACACTTCAAGACACTAAGTCTTGACGAATTGAGATCGCCTGATTTCAATTTATTTTCTGACCAAGAATACTCGGAGGAAGAAGTTGCGGAAACAATGGCGGAAACTATGGAGCAATACATGAGCAAGACCCGAGCTGACTATGGATCGGGGGTTGCTAGGCCCAAAATTGAAGACAAGGATAACTTTGAACTAAAGGGCCAATTTCTCAAGGAACTACGTACCAACACCTTTAGCGGTTCGGATCATGAAGATGCGAACGCAAACACATTGAGAAATTTCTTGAGATCGTCGATCTATTTCACATTCCAAATATTCCATAAGACCGCAATATTGCTTAGAGCATTCCCTATGTCCTTAACTGGATCTGCAAGCCGTTGGCTGAGAAATGAACCAACTGGTTCAATTACAACTTGGGATGGTTTTAAAACAAAAATTTTGAACAAATATTGTCCACTTGCTCGAACTGCAAAGAAAATGGAGGAAATCAACAACTTTCAGCAAGAGCCAGATGAAAACCTTTACCAAGTATGGGAGCGATTTAAAGAAATCTTGATGAAGCATCCTCAACACTATTTAACGGAGATGCAAGAGGTAATTTTGTTCTATAATGGATTGGGTGTAACATTTCTCAATTTCAGGTCATTTCACGACTCTTATTATTCGTCACTATTTATATTTGGTCAATACGTGCGTTGACTTTTAATTTAAGTACTTTTAAGCAAATCGCGTAGACCAGAAATAATATGTAATGTAAATCAGGGTCCATTCAATAAATTAAGGTTTACATCAACCAAGTGTTATATAATTATTAGAAGATAATTATTAACTTGCGTATTTTATTTTTTATTTGTCACGTAAAAGGTTTACGTTTCGCAATAAAATACATTTGGACACACCTCAGAAATACCTAGACTTACCTAGACTCAAACCAATACCCACTTTTAAAACCTTAACACAAAAATTAAACCAATTTTGTGTACACAACCAACTATAGCTGAATATTAGGACCAAATCACCTAGAAATCCTCAAGGATCTTGCTAAGTACTAGTACAAACCTCCTTTAATTAATGTTAGTCCTTAATGTTTCCAAGTTAAGATGTTATACATTGGATGACAACCTTTTCTTGCCCTTTTCTCTTGGATACCCATGGCTAACCATCAAAACAACACACAAATCCTTAAAAATCCTACTAATATCTTCTTGCAAGTACTTTTAGCATCCTATGTATAAAATTAAACTTTGTACTAATTGTCTCTTCTAATCTATTACACAATGGTTAAAAACCTCTTTGGTCTTGATACCCATGGCTAAGCAAGAGGTCACACACAATCTATAAGATTTCCAAATCTCTAATTAAATCTTGTACATCATGCAAGTAATTAAGAGTTGTACTTAGTGGTTTATCAAGAAACCATGTGTGCTTAACTAGAAAACATAAAACCACTAGGGCTTGGATCGGTTTTTAGTTGCTTTGTGTGACTAGAAGAGCTAACTAAGCATTTGCCTATAAATACTTGAGCACATACACCATTTTACACTCTTGAAAACTCACACAAACAAAACTCACTAAACTTTAAACAAGAAACACAATTCCATCTTGTGATTCCTTCTCTTGGCTCCGGTTTTCACAGCCAACCAACGAAGAACACAACCTCTTTATTTTTTTTCCTCTTGTTTAACTGGGTCACAGAAGCACAAGAGAAGGGGGGGGGGGGGGGGGGGGGGCAAAATTTCTTTTAATTTCTTTCTTGTGACATCGCAAGCATCAAGCCACAATCACAGTAGGGTCTCATTTCTTCTACTCGACATCATCTTGTCTTCCTCGCAAAAACTTAAGACCTTTGTAAGTCTTTATTGTTTCGCCCTTGTTCCTTTCGTTCGTAATGCATTCGCAACATGGGCCGTGGTTTGTTGTTTTGGTTCAAGACCAAGTGAGGCCGTGAGATGCATGTAATGCAGCCATGTGCATGTCACGCACACTTAACTTCAAGGTTGTAGTGTGACTAGCTCGACCCATATTTGTATCCTTGTTGAGCCATTGTGACTAAAGTCATGTTTGGCTTGGGTGTAACACGCCTAAGTGACGTAAAGCATGCATGGTTCACCATCATGTCCCGAACAAGAACCTCAAGGTTCTTGTGAGTTTGACTTGTTTCCTTGCTCGTTCTAGTGTTTTTGGTTGAAACTTTGGGACATGAACATGCATGGTTTTTACGCACCATGTATGTCCCTATATAGAACTGATGTGTATATGTGTTTTATATATGACTTGTTATGCGAACTTGTGGAGGTAAAGGGTTTTAAAATATGAAACTTGGTTAACTAAGTATTGACGTGTGCATATTAGTACACATCGACGCATAATCTTGTAAGAAAACTCGCTTGCTAAGGACCATAGGAAGTACGACTTGTAAGGACTGGGATTAGGGTTTTGATGACTTTTGTGGAAACTATGGTTAATCCTAGCTCGCCACATGAGTTGACGAGGCTAGAAAACCACATATGGACTCACGTCACACACTAGTAGACGTGGAGTAGTTTTTTTTTTGTAGGTCTATTTCGCTTATAACGAACCTTGTATGAAGAAAACTAGGATGAACACGCATGACCAGGTCCTTGTTAAACTAACTTGAAAGTTTGGTGAGCTTAATGGGCTCGACAATCAAATAGCGAGGCCCATTAAGGGCCCAACAGCCCACCAAGGGGTGTGTGGCTTAATTATAAGCTCAATAGGCTTAAATGAACTTATTGGAAGTAAACTTGAACTCTTAATCTAATTAAATAGTAAACGGGCCTAAACTTGGACCTTCTAGTCAAATTTGTAAACATATAAGGCCCAACAGGCCCATAAAGGGCTTACGGCTTATAAATAAGCTATAAACAGCTTATTGAACTTAATTGGGCTTAATGAAACTTGTTTGTGCTAAACTTTTAAAAATAGTTAACGGGCTTTTTAATGGACTTTAAGGCCTAGTAAGCTCAAATAAGCTCATTCGAGCTTATTTGTAAATTGTGATAGCGTATATGGCTTATTGGAGTCAAATGAAGTCTATTACTACTTGTTAGAACTTATTTGGACTAAAAATATGATTTTAACAAGTTCAGGGACTAAATATGTCAATTTTGAAACACAAAGGTTTAAAACTGTTAACTCACTGTTTTGATAACTTAAGGGACTGTTTTTGGTCATTCTGAAACTTTAGGGACTATTAGAAACATATAAGGACCTAAAGTGTAACTTTGTAAAGTTGAAGGACTAAATATGTACAAGTGAAAGCCTAAGGGGTCTAAAGTGTAAATACTCTATTTTTATAAACTAGAGGGACTGTTTGGTAATTATAGAAAACCTAAGGGTATTTTATAAACAAAAGTGATTTCATAAACACTTAACATATCAGACGAATTATATACGGATTATATACAAGTTAACCTACGAGTTAATAAATACGAACATTTATTAATAACTTTTATACGTATATTTGAGAAGCAGTGAAATCTTAAACCCTCCCAAGAGCCATCAAGTGAATACAAATACATTAAACATTTACACCACCACACAAGTGATAAACATAAAAATAAAATAAACTAGTAAATTATTTAGTTTTAAACATTGCGTCTTTACCTAAATTTTTAGACTAAGACTGGCCATATTTACTTAGGTATTTGACGGTGATTCATAATCGGATATAATTATCATTTTCAAAGGACTATTTACTAAGGTGAGTTCATAGCCCCATGTTTTACAATTATTTAAATAATTTACACCTTTGGGGTGGAGAACATGGCTTTAGTTTTACAAATTGGACAGGCAGTGTACATTTTATACAATGATTACATGTTTACCCTAAGTACATTAACCGCACTGAGGGTCCTTTATCATGAACTATTAGATTGTGAGCACGAATGTTATAAATAGATCTATTTGGGATTGACATCCCCGTTTGGATGAGTAGCGCTCACAGTACCGGGTTGCCGGACAACAAACGTATACGATGTTAGATTGGGATGTTGCGGGTTAGAACATCATTCAGGGGCATTTATTGGCAATTTATAAGGCATTCAAACATGTTGAGCTTTAGAGACCATGAGCTTAGGAAAACGTAATTACTTTTTATGATGTTTGCATTTGTTGCTTAATCATACACATGGAAATCTTGCGGTCCTACAATTGATTTACATAAACCTATGAATTCACCAACTTTATGTTGACGTTTTAAGCATGTTTTCTCAGGTCAATAAGGCACGAGGTGAAGTGATACATTAGAAGTCAATAATTGAAGAGTCATATTAAAGATTTGGGGTCTTATTACATTTTGAGGACAATTGTTATAGAATACCGAAATCTTTATTTATACTGTTGAACAATTTGAAGCCATGAGCTTATGTAACAGACAAGTATTTTGTTAATCCAATGTATCTTTTTCAAACGACACGTTTAGTGGTCGTTCTCATATCTTGTGCTATTGATCTATGAAGTAACGCCCTCGGATATACATTATATTCCGCTGCTACCTAGATTTGGGGGTGTTACAGATTGGTATCAGAGCCAAGGTTATAGAGAACCAGGTCAAAAGTTTTTGTCTGGACTATAACCATTTTCAAACACTGTTTTCACAAATAGGATTTGCAAGGGACATACATACATTACGTTTTTCTGATCTAGCGCATATATGCTTACATGATACACACTGTTTTAGCATTAGTAGTTACTAAGTGCTTACATGATAATATAGCGCATATAAAAAATTATATTTACGTATATTACTATAGGTCTTTATAAGTAATACTTATTAGACGTAACATAGCAGATCTCTCATATTTAATAATTAATAACATAGTAAAAGTTATTTAGCATTTGGGCAGTAGTCATGTCTTCTGCATCATCTGCGGCTACCTACACTTCCGTCTATACTGATTCTGAACCAGGCAGAGTCTTATGGGGAGCCGATGAGGAGATATCTGATAGACGCATTCCGCGAGTCATCGTATTAGGATATGATGGACTCTCGATGCAGCCAGTAGCCCCACCATCACCGGATTACATACCAGGCCCAGAGGATCCACAGACACCGCTAGTTTCTCAGATGTCGAGGATGAGTCGTGAGGCCTATGATGTTATAGCAGAGCACAGAATCCAGACACGTGTCAGAGCCTATATACCCTGAGTATATACCATTGAGGATGACATGAGTTTCCAGGCTGAGGAGCAGCCATCTTAACCTCCTATTGATTCACCTACTGCAGAGTCACCCGAATATATTACCGAGTCGGATCCCGAAGAGGATCCAGAGGAGTACGAGGATGATGAGACAGAGGATGGTCCGGTTGACTATCCTATGGATGGGGGAGATGATGGAGATGATGATGACAGCGATTCATCTGGGGATGACGCCGATGATAAGGATGAGGATGATGATGATGAGGAGGAGGAGGAGGAGGAGGAGCATTAGCTCCAGCCGACTCTGGCTGTTGTTATACCAATGCTGTATGAGGCTGTTTTCCCACCTAATAGGAACAAAGCCTGATTATAACCACCACCCTGCCACTGACATTATTTATTAGGGCTAGGATTATTGTCCGGCCTCAAGGTTCCATATCCCTTCCCCAGAGCAGAGGTTGAGAGACATTCTGGCCATGACTACTCTATCACCCATCACCACTTATCTCCTATCACCACCCTCTGCAGGAGAGCGCCTTGCTAGGTGCATGGCCCTACCTGCACATTCATCACCACCACCTGTTCCATCACCATTACTACCATCATATGGGTGTCCAACCCAAATCCAGACACTCAGGATAGCATCCACTCAGGCCCTTATTGATGCAGTTACTGCCATATTACCATCACCTCCACTACCACCACTACCACCATCTTTATACATACCACCACCTGCTGACCGTAGGGACGATATTCCTGAGTCCGAGCAGCCACCTCGCAAGAGGTTGTGCTTGTCCACTCTTGGTTCCAGATTAAATCGGGGAGAGTTTTTACTTCGCAGACCTATTATGAGGTCAACGGGGTAGATTATGGTTTGTCAGCACCAAAGATGCGGAAAAGCAGACGACATGGGATTAGTGAGGTTAGGTATTGTACTTAGGATACTTAGGTAGATCCTGGGCATAAGGAAGAAAAAAAAAAAAAAAAAAAAGGGGGGAAAAAGAAAAAAATATTGGGGGGGGGGGGGGGGGGGGGGGGGGGGGGGGGGGGTGGTTATAAAATAAAAAAAAAGAAAAAAATAGAAATGATTTTAAAATTTTTTTGTTATAATTACCCATAATATAAAAAATATATATTTTTATATGTTATAATATGAAAAAATTTTATATTTTTTTTTATTTTTTTTTGTTTTTTGTGATGTGAAGGATTGTATAATATAACCGTGGGAGAGGTCAATACTAGGGTCACAGAGCTTGCTGAGCTCCATGAACATGATATAGAGGACTTGTATTCCTTACTAGAGGATGCTCAGGATAGTAGGTTTTGTATATCATAGCGAGTCGATATGGACTCGTAGCGGGTCAACTTACTTATGAGGTATAGAATGACTCCTCCCCCAGAGATCATAGATGGTGAAGGAGGAGGCTTATGCTTCCTGAGAGGCTTAGGCTCACTCGATAAGATTGAGTCAGGCGACCCATCAGGAGCTTCAGACACATCATGATCATGTGTATGCACAACTGAGACCACATCACCAGGCACATCATACACAGCTATAACAGCTGCAGGGCACTCTCAATTCAACACATCAACAGGTATAATGAGACTCGCTTCAGAATGGCGCAGTCTGAGATAGCAGCTCTTCGAGAAACTAACCGTAGGCATCAGGAACAGATGGTAGAGACTCTCCATGTGATGAGAGACATGAGGCAAGAGATGGGTGACATGCAGACCGAGTTGCTAGCACTGCGAGGACAGCGGAGAGCTAGACAGCCAGCACCAGATGCTAGGATTCCAGATCACCAGGATGCTTCAGGGGATACGGACATTCACGTCTAGTCGTTTATGTCATTTCGTCTTGCTAGGTCATTGTACAGGCATGTTAAGTATTAAGGGTTTTTCCCCGCCAGCATAGCCTTAGATCTTTTGTATCGTATTTTGTGTAATCAGAAACTATTTCATGTAAAAAAAATTAAGTTATGAATGAAATAGATGTATTATGTTGTAATATATACCTCTCTTGTGTTAACATCACATCTGTAAATTATTATGTACCTTGTTATGATTGTGACCTCACGTGTTGTCTCTTATGATTTAGACGAATCATGGCACCTGCGACAAGACGAGGACTGAATACTACTCCTAACAACACCAACCCAAACAACATGACCCCGGAATCCATCCAAGCTATGATTGATCAAGCCCTTCTGCGAAACTCCACTAATGGAGATGGAAGCCACAATTCACATGGGGATAACCGAAGGAATGTGCAAACTACGCGCCCTTTGTTTTACGCTGACTTCATGAAGTGTCAACCTTTAAACTTCAAGGGAAATGAATGCGTGTCTTCGGATTTGACTCGTGGATTGAAAAAATGGATCAGTTTTCAATATTAAAGGTTGTGCGATTGAAATCAATATGAAAGTTTGTGCCACATGCACTCTGTTAGTGCTGCTTTGACTTGGTGGCAACGTCAGATAATAACCTTAGGTCCCGAGCATATGCAATGACTTAGGAAGTACTCAAGAAAAAGATGACGGACAAGTATTGTCCGCAGGGTGAAATCAAGAAACTAAAAATCGAGCTGTGGAACCAGAAGGTCAAGGGGAACGATGTTCCATCATACACTGAAATTTTCTAAGAGCTAACCTTGATATGTACCAAGTTTGTTGCCAACGAAACCGTGAAGGTTGACAAGTACATCATGGACTTCCTGACAACATTTATGGGAACGTCAAATCTGCCAGACCCAAGACGTTAGATGAGACTATTGAGTTGGCCAACGACTTGATGGATCAGAAACTCGCACCTACGCAAAAAGGTAGTCTGATAATAAAAGGAAGGCTGATGATTCATCCAGAAACAACCATGGTCACCAACAACAACCCTTCAAGAGGTAGAATGTTGCCAAGGTCTAAAATATGGGGACAGTCAAAAAGAAGCCCGTATAGGGGAATCTTTGGCCCAATGGGGCAACCAAGTGTCCAATTTCACCACAGTTGGCCCCGTGGCACCCAGAAGTGCCAACGAAGTGGCAACAAGTAGGCACTTTGCCCGCGATTGCAGGAGTACTGGCAACATAAACGTTGCTAATACTCAGAAGGGCAATGGGGCAGCTCCCAAGGGGAATAGTTGTTTTGAGTGTGGAGCACCAGGGCATTTCAAGAGAGATTGTCCTAGGTTGAAGAATAAGGATGGAAGGAATGGGAATGCACAAGGCTGGGTGTATGCAGTTGGGAATGCAGAGAAGAGAGGGAATGCATCGGGAAACCCGATTCGCAATGTTTGTTAGGGATACTTCCTGCTTAAACAACCACTATCATCTATCTTATTCGACATTGGAGCCGATAGAAAGCTTTATATCCAACTGCATTTAGTTCCCTGATTGGACATCGTCCTAACTCCAGTTAGAAATAGTTAATGATGTCCGAATATAGGCTGATGGAAAATAGTCGGGATTATACACTATTATACAAGGTATGCACTTTAAATTTCTTAGACATCTGTGTTTTTCCACATAGATCTAAATGCGCCGTAAGAACCTGGGTAGTTTCGAGTCATTACTGTATGGATTGGTTAAGAAGATGGTCACGCCGTGATTCGTGTAGCGATGAGAAACTTGATCAAGTTCCCTATGGGAATGACGCCCCTACTTTTGACTTTTATGGCAATGAAAGTAGGCAACGGGAGAGAATCTTGGTTTGACAGTTTTAACTCATGTTAAAACTCAAAGTACAAGGAGAAGGGATGCCAGGTCTTTTTGGCGTAGATATCCGCCAAGAAAGAGGAGGACAATTCGGAAGGAAAACAAATTAAGACGTTACCAATCGTCCGAGACTTCCTTAAGAGTTCCTGAGACTTGTCGTCTTCCTCCTGCTCGACCAGTGGAATTTCAGATTGATCTGATTCTAGGAGCCGCGCCCGTAGCTCGAGCACTGTATCGATTGGCTGCATCCGAAATGAAGGAATTATCAAAGCAACTATAAGAGCTTTCCGACAAAGGATTCATAAGACCTAGTTCCTCACCTTGGGGAGCCCCGGTCTTGTTTGTCAAAAAGAAGGATGGGTCATTCAGGATGTGCATTGACTACAGGGAGTTAAATAAGCTGACAGTGAAGAATCGTTATCCACTCTCGAGGATCGACGATTTATTTGATCAACTCCAAGGATCCAATATTTATTCAAAGATAGATCTGAGATCAAGATATCACGAGCTTAGAGTACGAGAGCAATACATTCCAAAGACGGCATTCCCGAACAATCAGTATAGTCATTACGAGTTCCAGGTTATGCCATTTGGACTGACAAACGCACCTGCGGTATTCATGGACCTCATGAACCAAGTATGCAAGCCTTACTTGGATAAGTTTGTAATTGTCTTCATCGATGACATACTTATTTATTCAAAGGACAAGAAAGAGCATGAAGAACATCTTAAGGCCATTTTGGAATTGCTCAAGAAGGAGAAGTTGTATGCCAAATTTTCAAAATGTGAATTTTGGATTCCGAAGGTACAATTTCTCGGGCATGTCATTGATAGCAGAGGCATACATGTAATCTATCAAAGATTGGGCATCTCCTAAGACAACCAATGAATCCGCCAAATTTTTAGGTCTTGATGGTTACTATCGAAGGTTCATCAAAGTGATTTCAAGATTGGCTAAATCGAATGACTGAAGCTTACTCATTGTAACCTTTTCTGTTGTGACGGATTTTGCAGTTTTAGAAAATATGGATGCTTATCGTGATGAAGGAATGGGCGATGTTATTTTTGACAAACCATTTTTAAGAGAAGTTTGAATTAAAACAAAACGGTTCGAAGGGATAATTACCATTTACAATGGTGATGATGAAGTAACTTACCAAATGGTGCGATCACATCCGAGGTTCAAATACTATACTAATTAAAAATGCAACAAAATCCCACCATTACTGAAGGTAAGTGAGAAAGATGAGATGAATGGAATCTCGCATGCATACCAAAAGTTAAAAGGGTTCTACAAAGGAGTATTGAACTTAGGACCTGATTACATTCGAGATACAAAGACGAACGAATGGCTCACACGCGAGCACATTAGCATGCATGAGATGGAATGAGAGAAGAAGCTGAAGAAAAGTCTAACTTAAAGACTTAGCTGTAAACAAAAGTACTTCTCGGGAGACAACCCAGATTGTTATTTAATTTTATCGAGTCTGTCTTCCCAGACATCAATACGACGTGTCCGCTCTATACCATACGGCGTATTGATTGTCTAGACGTTATCAATCTTTACTTTTTATGCACTTTAAAAACATTATTGTCAATTCTGGCAATACGGCGTATTCATGCACATGATACGGCGTATTCACCAGACTGACCCGTATTTAGTTTGTTTAGATTAGTTTAAATTAACCGTAGGTACCAAGATAGGAATTGCATATGTTTTTCCTATGTTTTATATAGGACCTCGTGAAAGAAATATCGACGAGTATTGGTGGAGAATTTACAAATCTAGAGATCTAAAGTGTTGGAGTCTTGAAACTTCAAGGCGGCTGTTCAACACAATCTTGCTCAAAATAAACTCAACATGGAGAATCTATCGAGCAAATATCAGGGGATTTTCTCATTCTAATTCTTTTTAATTCCCGTATTTAATGTTTTATCTATACAACGAGGACGTTGTATAATTCAAGTGGGGGGATGGAATTAGAATGTTTACTTGTCCTAATTTTCACACTAAAATGCTTAAACTATGCTCAAATTTAAAACTTTTTCAAGCATACTTTTGTGAAATTACTTGATACATAACCCGCACACAATAACCCTTGTTAGATATTGTAAGGATTTAACCTTATCCGTTTCTAAATGTTTACCCAAATTCTACAAAATATGAGTGTGTCGGTGATGTAGTAGACTTTAGAACTTGGCTTGGTATATCTATTCGAGACCGCAATGATAAGTACTACGGATTTAGATGGAGTAACTTGTTTAAATTGATAAATTTTAGGATTACACCCAAATCGCCTTTACATGTTGCTTATTAACTAACTACACTGGTTAGTTAACCCCCCTATAAACCCTTTGTTTACTCTCACTTTAAGAGTAAGAAACCCCTAGAACTACCCGTAGAGCCAATCCTTTAGGAAATACACCAATTATTTGTTTCGTTACACCTTTACACCTTAGCCTACCCTGTTAGATTAAGTTTATTTTACAGTTGCTAGTTACTTAAAGTGTAAAGTTCGTATTTCCTAAGTCTTGTATCTATTTTTGTACGGTTGGAAGAAATTTGCACATTGCAAATGGGAATGTATATTATAGTCAAAACTCATGTATTTTTACTAGCATCGCAATTAATGGTACGTCTAAAGAATGAAGAATTACCAAAGGAATTATCCAGAATTATTATTGAAGAGTATCTAATAACATACTAGATGAGGGAAGGAGAGGTATTTCTAGAGAGAGAGAGTGGTTGGAATGAACACTTTAGAGAGAGAAAGTAAACATGAAAGAAAAATGCATTAAATGTGTGAAAAATGAACAACCAACCCACCTCTCCAAGGCATGAAGAGGTGTATAAATACCTCAATATGGCCGGCCATGGATAGGCTTTACATGGGCTTTCCATGGGCTTTTCCTAACTTGGCCTATTAAGGTTCCAAATAATACTTAACGAGCTAACGACAGTTATCTATGGAGTGACCGATACTTTCCTAGGATTTTCGTATTCCTAACAATTATGATCGTGAAAATGGTGAAATTACACCGAGTTTCGTAGTATAGTATTAGCAAAAAAAATCAAAAAAATTAGAAAAATCGCAACGAAAAAGAGAAGAAAAGTTTGAAGGTAATCGTTTCACAACTACCGAAGGAATTACACAAAGGATCGATTATTCGTTGATACAAATCAACGATGTAGAGTATTGTATAAAGTGGAAGATATCGCTACTTGCCTTGTTAAGTATGTAAAGAATAGGATAATTGGGAAGTTGACCGTTACGGGAATGCCAACTTAGGTTGTTATTTTTGATCTATGATCAAGACATTGTAAATAGTTGTGTCTTTATCATGGTAACGGTCAGAAAAAAGTGTCTAGCAACTAGTATTTTAGACTTAATCTACTTGTTTTGTAATTTTTATTTAACAACAATTTAATTCCCTTTCCTAATCATTAACTATGGGTTCTACGCGAATGAGGATGTGATCGAGCGTGCATGTCTATTCCGTTGTTACGGCCATGTATGCATGTCTCAGCTGCCTTGTTGGTTTATTACTATTAGTGAAAGTTAGAAGATCCATACCCCATATTACTCTACTATTCCTACTCTTTAGCTTATTCGAGGTGGGAGTGAGCAGTCACATGTGTCTATCCCATCGTTACGGGTGTGTATGTGTGGTCTTTGTTGCCCTCCTGGAAAATTGGTATCGATAAAGATTAGTTAGAGTAATCAACCATAAGCCTTATCATACAAACCCATATTTACCTTTGTAAACTTGTTACTCCTTAGCTTTAGCGGTGGAGATGTGTATCCTTGTGAAGCTTATGACATAATACTCATCACGATTGAGAAATTGAGCGAATTAGTTACATGTTACCACATAGATTAGTTGAGTGATTTGAGTGTTTTCGTCTTCTTATTTCCTGGGGTGTTTGGTTGTGTACTTGTAATAGATCAAATAAATGCTTTAACGGAAAATATCCTTAGGGATACATTTTTATAAACTTCTAAAGGCTACTTTAGGACAAGTAGGATTCAAGTGGGATTCAAGTGGGGGGATATGAATGACATCAAACAAATCAGTCTATTTTATAGCATCCAATTATCCAATTATTTAACCCATTTTAAAAATTATCTTGCAAAGAATTGTTACTTAACTCGTTTATATTTGAGAATTGCAATAATTAAATGGAGTAGTTGGTGAATATTCCTCAAAAAGGCGCACATTTTTTGAAGCTTAAATGAAGATATTTTGAAGATTACTATTCTGAAGACCAATACGTCGTATCCATCAAGGAAGATAAGGCATAACCTGCCGCACATCACCAAAGACCACAAAGGAATGAAGCTCAATACGCCGTATCCAGAAGAAGTCAATACGCCGTATTGAAGATATAGTATGTGAATATTCTGGAAGATATCAAACGTGGTCCCTACTCCAAGAAACTCCAATACGCCGTATCCAATCCCTTGGATACGCCGTATCGAACTGACTTCCAGACCCTATAAATACAAAACTCAAAAACGAGTTTTAAGTGTGCTAAATCATATTCTCGATACCTAAACCACAAAAGTCGATTTTCAGAGGATAAAAAGAGAAGAGGTCTTGCAACGCATTCCAATCCATAGAAGAAAATGTGTAATTTCTTATACTTTTGTAATCGTTTAGTTTTTGGTATCATTCGTTAACTCAGTTAGTTTACCTTGGCTAAAACAATTACTCTTGTATTAATTATGATGTTTGAAGGCTAATACCTTTAGGTATTAGCCATTATTATAAAGATCTGAATGTTTGGTTTTGTTATATCTCGATTTCTTAATTTATCGTTGCATGCTTGTTTATGTTTATCAATTCAATTCTTGTTTACGTGCTTTTGTATCCGACCTATCGTTCAACTGGATCTAATGATACAGACTAAGTAATCTAGATCCTGGGATAGCTCTCCATATAGTTATTTATACATCTAGAATCATATGATCACAAATATTGTCTTTCTAAATCTGTGTCTAGGATACGCTTCGGGCTTAACTAGTTAATTGGATATTGCCTTTGGTTTATTGAACATGTTGACTAGTAGGTGAATCTAGATAATTCAACAAATAATGTTCTGATTCCATAGGATAGTTGGACAAGTGGACTACTAGAGTATAAATTGCCATTAAGCGGTAAGTAGGTAAAGTCTCTATGAGCTAGGGTTTAACAAGATCACCATTGCTTTAATCCCTAAGATAGATTATAATAAAGTAATAAGGATGCTTTATGCGGATACTTTAATTGTGAAATAATTAATGTGTCTAGGTCTTAGGATGAAGTCCCGCCTAAGTCTAAGAATGATATGCCTCTTCGAGATAAGAAATCATTGCACTGAATAAATAAACCAACCTTCTAATCAGATTAATGATGGCTAATACAGTTTTCTATCATAAGGCTCGACCGCTCTTTTATCTTTTGTTAATTTTCTTACGTGGGTTAAAGTGTCTTGAATTGATTGTAGTCACCAACTAAACCCGTGCCAGTCTCTCCTGCTAAAAACCTCCCTTTTACCTGTTAGAATTAGGATTAGAACTAACATAGGATTAGCATAGGTTTTACTTAGATTATAATTAACTTAGATTAGATAAACTAAAATACAAATAAATTTAGAGATTTAACCTCTCTTCAAGTGTTCGACACCCTACTTACCACGAATCTATCACCGACCGGGTACACTGCCCGTTAAAGTGTTGTTTGTGGTTGAGTCGCCAAAATATAAATTTAAAACTTGAACTATCATAAATAAACACCACACAACGACACATCAAGTTTTTAGTGCCGTTGCCGGGGAGTAAAAATTAATCTTGATTTTTATTTTCTATTTTTTGTTTTTAACATTGGATTAGATCCAACCCTTAGGAGTAGTGTTAATTAGATTAGTGTATATTCTTGTATATTCTGTATATTTTGTATATTTGTTAGTCTAATTGTTTCTTTGTAAATTTCTGTGTTTAATTTAATTGTTTGGAAATACACTATTCTGGTCGACAACTCGATACGACGTATCCACTACCATCGGATACGGCATATCCAACTTTCTGTCTAATACAGCGTATTCATTCAACTAATTAATACGGCATATCCACTTCCATTGGATACGGCGTATCGATCATCTGTAACAGAATTAAAATCCTTAGTTTTCATATTTGATTTTCGTGCCAAATTTTTTTTCTATCCTAAAGAGCCCATCCTACTGATTGTGTATCCCTTGTTTTAGGTAGTGCATGACAAGGAGTTCAACAAGCGAACTATTCATACCTTACAAAGAACCTGAACGAGAATTTCGATCATCTAGGAGACACTTCAAGACACTAAGTCTTGACGAATCGAGATCGTCTGATTTCAATTTACTTTCTGACCTAGAATACTCGAAGGAAGAAGTTGCGGAAACAATGGCAGAAACTATGGAGCAGTACATGAGCAAAACCCGAGCTGACTATGGATCAAGGGTTGCTAGACCTAAAATTGAAGACAAGGATAACTTTGAACTAAAGGGCCAATCTCTCAAGGAACTACGTACTAACACATTCAGTGGTTCGGATCATGAAGATGCGAACGAACACATTGAAAAAGTTCTTGAGATCGTCGATCTATTCCACATTCCAAATATTACTATAGACCAAGTGATGCTTAGAGCATTCCTTATGTCCTTAACTAGAGTCGCAAGCCGTTGGCTAAGAAATGAACCAACTCATTCAATCACAACTTGGGATGGTCTTAAAATAAAATTTCTAAACAAATATTGCCCACCCGCTCAAACTGCAAAGAAGATGGAGGAAATCAACAACTTTCAGCAAGAACCTGATGAAAACCTTTACCAAGCATGAGAGCAATTTAAAGAACTCTTAATGAAAGTCTCATCAAACACTATTTTTAAAAAAAAAAAAAAAAAAAAAAAAAATAAAAAAAAAAAATCTAAGCACAATGATGGTATCTTGTTATATAATGGATTGGAATTCCTTCTTGACAGATTCTTGGATTCAATAGGGTGCAATACATCTTAAAGACCGGCTTACTGATGCAAATTAGCATCCTAGGAAATCGTGTTAATACTCTCAATTTGGATCATCTCTGGAAAATTCTGTTGAGCTCAGAAGTACTGAAACTTCTAACGGATTAGCAGCTATACAAGCACAACTCAATAATATAGGAAGAGAGATCAAGAAAGTGAATGAAAAAGTATATGATGCTCAAGTTGGATGCGAACAAAGTAGAGGACCCCACTACACCAAAGATTACCCACTAAAAGAATATGGGAAAACCCTCGAAGAAGCTTACTACACGCAATTTGGTGGACCTTTTCAAGGAGGGGGATATAGAGCAGCATCTCTGGGATTCTATCAAAGGAATAATGTGAATCCTTCATACCAAGAAGGAAGGAAATCTATGGAATATACCCTGAGCAAATTCATGAGTGAATCAGCAAAGAGACACGAAGAAAACTCCAATTTGATTAAATAAATCCGAGCTTCGACGGATGTTTCCATTCGAAACCAAGGAGCATCTATTAAAACTTTGGAAATCCAAATCGGGCAAATGAGCAAGGTACTACAAGAGAGAGGATTTGTAAGTCTACCTAGCTCTATTGAAGCAAATCTGAGATATCAAGTTAAGTCGATTTCAACTACTATTGAAGTTGATTCATGCCCGATCTCGGACATATTGTTCTTCCATATACGCCGATATCACTCGGACAAAACCATACACTGATGTACGAGACAAGACAAATGATGATTTCATTTCTAAGTCGTTTGAATGGTTACTACTGTGAAGAAAAGAAGGGATCATATGGACCATAATTCTCGGAAGCTTACTCTGAAGCTTCACATATCAATAATTCCATACCCAGAAAGGAGAAAGACCTAGGGAGTTTCACTTTACCTTGCTTTATTAATAATGTATGCTTTGATAATGCCCTTGTTGACTTAGGAGCTAGCATTAGTGTTATGCCTCTCTCAACCTACCTTAACTTAGGATTAGGCGAATTAGCTCACACTAAGTTAACAGTTGAATTAGCAGATAGGACTGTGAAATATCCAAAAGGAATAGCTAAAAATGTGCTAGTAGGTATTGGTAAATTTACTTTTCCCATAGACTTTATAATTCTAGATATGCCCTAGGATATCAAAGTGCCATTGATCCTTGGAAGACCATTTTTGTCTACCGCCCGTGCTAAGATTGATGTTTACAAAAGAAAGATTACTTTAAGGGTCAGGGAAGAAAGGATTGTTTTCACAAGTGTTAAACCTGCTAGTAGTTTAATTAAGAGGGTCTACATGCTAAGTTTGAGAGAAAGAATGGAACTTGATTTAGAAGCTAGGCTAATGGGAGAGACTTTGGTGTTAAATAGATCATTAGACCCTTTCTTTGAGGATTACATTGAATTAAATGATCTAAATGAACCATTTGAGCTTAGGAGAAATCAAGGAGATGATTTGATGCCCATCATTGAGGAAGATGACGTAATTGAGGAATTTAGAACTAGGGATGATGAACTTGATATTAGAATTGATGATTACCCTAGTTATTACGACTATGATAAGAAGATCCATATAGATTGTGCTCACAACTTAAAGTTTTCTTGCATGATAGGATTTGAATTTACACACGCTAACTTCTTCCCATTATTGTATGTCAATGTGATGTCCAAAAAGTTTCATAATTCTATAATGAAAGATAAGATGGTGTACAAAGGGAATAATGTTATAGGAGCTTTAATGAATGTGCCTATTTTTGTTGGAACCTTTTCTGTTGTGACGGATTTTGCAGTTTTAGAAAATATGGATGCTTATCGTGATGAAGGAATGGGCGATGTTATTTTTGGCGAACCATTTTTAAGAGAAGTTGGAATTAAAACAAGACGGTTCGAAGGGATGATTACCATTTACAATGGTAACGATGAAGTAAATTACCAAATGGTGCAATCACATCCGAGGTTTAAACACCATACAAATGAGCAATGCAACAAGATTTCACCATTACTGAAGGTAAGTGATGAAGATAAGAAGAATGGAATCTCACATCCATACCAAAAGCTTAAGGGGTTCTTCAAAGGAGTATTGAACTTAGGACCCGATTACATTCAAGATGCGAAGATGGAAGAATGGCTCACACGCGGGCACATTTGCGTGCATGAGATGGAATGAAAGGAGAAGCTGAAGAAAAGTCTAACTTAAAGACTTCGCTGTAAATAAAAGTGCTTCCCGGGAGACAACCCGGATTGTTATTTAATTTTATCGAGTCTGTCTTCCCAGACATCAATACGGCGTATCCGCTCCATACCATACGACGTATTGATTGTCTGGACATTATCAGTCTTTACTTTTTATGCACTTTAAAAACATTATTGTTAGTTCTGTCAATACGGCGTATTCATGCACATGATACGGCTTTTTCAACAAACCGACCCCTATTTAGTTTGTTTAATTAGTTTAAATCAACCGTAGATACCAAGATAGGAATGCATATGTTTTTCCTATATTTTATACAGGACCTCGTGAAATAAATATCAATGAATATTAGTGGAGAATTTACAAATATGGAGATCTTGAAGTGTTGGAGTCTTGAAACTTCAAGGCGACTGTTCAACACAATCTTGCTCAATAAATCAACTTGGAGAATCTACCGAGCAAATATCAGGGGAGTTTCTCATTTTAATTCTTTTTAATTCCCGTATTTAATGTTTTATATATACAACAAGGATGTTGTATAATTTAAGTGGGGGGATGGAATTAGAATGTTTACTTATCCTATTTTTCACACTAAAATGCTTAAATTATTCTCAAATCTAAAAAAATTTCAAGCATACTTTTGTGAAATTACTTGATACATAACCCGCACACAATAACCCTTGTTAGATATTGTGAGGATTTAACATATCAGTTTCTAAATGTTTACCCAAATTCCATAAAATATGAGTGTGCTAGTGATGTTGTAGACTTTAGAACTTGGCTTGGTATATCTAGTCGAGGCCACAATGATAAGTACTGTGGATTTAGATGGAGTAACTTATTTAAATTGGTAAATTTTAGGATTACACCTAAAACGCCTTTACATATTGCTTATTAACTAACTACACCGGTTAGTTAACCCCTGTATAAACCCTTTGTTTACTCTCACTTTAAGAGTAAGATACCTCTAGAACAACCCGTAGAGCCAATCATTTAGGAACTACACAAATTATTTGTTTCGTTACACCTTAGCCTACCCTGTTAGATTAAGTTTATTTTACAGTTGCTAGTTACTTAAAGTGTAAAGTTTGTATTTCCCGAGTCTTGTGTCAAAATTTTCTATCTTTGGTACGGTTGGAAGAAATTTGCACATCGCAAATGGGAATGTATATTATAGTCAAAACTCATGTATTTTTTACTACCATTGCAATTATTGGTACGTCCGAAGAATGACGGAATTATCAAAGGAATTATCTGGAATTATTATGATCATAAAGATGGTGAAATTACACCGAGTTTCGTAGTATAGTGTTGGTAAAAAAATCAAAAAAATTAGAAAAATCACAACAAAAAAGAGAAGGAAAGTTTGGAGATAATCGTTTCACAACTATCGAAGGAATTACACGAAGGATCGATTATTCGTTGATACAAATCGACGATGTAGAGTATTGTATAAAGTGGAAGATATCGCCACTTGCCTTTGTAAAGTATGTAAAGTATGGGATGATTGGGAAGTTGACCGTTATGAGAACGCCAACTTAGGTTGTTGTTTTTAATCTATGATCAAGACGTTGTAAATAGTTGTGTCTTTATCATGGTAACGGTCGGGAAAAAGTGTCTAGTAACTTGTATTTTAGACTCAATCTATTTGTTTCTTTTTATTTAACAACAATTTAATTCCATTTCCTAATCATTAACCATGGGTTTTACGCGAATGAGGATGTGATCGAGCGTGCATGTCTATTCTGTCGGTACGGCCGTGTATGTATGTCTCAGCTGCCTTGTTAGTTTATTACTATTGTGAAAGTTAGAAGATCCATACCCTATATTACTCTACTATTTCTACTCTTTAGCTTATTCGAGGTAGGATGAGCATCACATTGTGGTCAATCCCGGCATATACGTGAGTATATAGGTCTTTGGTCGCATCCTCTCTAGAATTATTGGTATCGATGAGAGAATTAGTAGAGGAACTGTTCGTTTTGAGAATGATCATATTGCTACAATTCAGGGTTATGGCGATCTTTAATGGGGGAATATTCTGATTACAAGGGTTTATTTTGTTGAGCGCTTGGGGCACAACCTGTTCTCGGTTGGACAGTTTTGTGATTCATATTTAGAGGTCGCTTTCCGAAGGAATACTTGTTATGTCCGAAATCTTGAAGGAGTTGATTTGTTGAAAGGAAATCGTACAACAAACCTCTACGCAATCAATCTTCATAACATGGCCTCTGCATCTCCAATTTGCCTCATTGCTCGAGCTACTTCTACCAAGTCTTGGTTATGGCGTCAACGTTTATCCCACCTAAACTTTAACACCATAAATGACCTTGTAAAGAATGATCTTGTCACCGGTCTTCTAAAGTTCCGATACTATAAAGAACACCTTTATTCTTCTTGTGAGCAAGGAAAAAGCAAAAAAGGCTCCTCATCCACCCAAACCTGTTCCAAATTCTAAGTAGAGGTTACACCTTCTCCATATGGATTTGTGTGGTTCGATGAGAGTCAAAAGCATCAATGGAAAGCGGTATGTTCTGGTGATAGTGGATGATTACTCTTGTTATACTTGGGTACACTTTCTCAGATCAAAAGATGAAGCACCAGAAGTGATTAAAACCTTTTTGAAGAAAGTTACCATCCTTTTGCAAGCTCGGGTCATCATTATAAGCACCAAAAATAGCACATAATTCAAGAATTAAGTGCTTCAAGAATACTTTAATATTGTTGGCATCTTTCACCAAGAGTCTTCTATCAGAACACCTCAACAAAATAGATTTATGGAACACAAAAACCGAACATTAGTAGACGCTGCTAGAACAATGTTATTTTTTCGTGTGCTTCATTATTCTTATGGGCTGAAGCAATTGCTACTGCATGCTACACTCAAAACCGCTCCATCATTCACCGTCGATTCAAAAAAACACCATATGAGCTTATTAACGGCTGAAAACCAGATATCTCCTTTCTTCATGTATTCGGGGCTCTCAGTTATCCCAAGAATGATCGTGAAGACAATGAGAAACTTGGTACAAAAGGTGACATTGGCTTTTTCATTGGTTATTCTGCTAACTCTTGTACTTACAGAGTATATAACTGAAGGACAACGAAGATCATGGAGATGATGAATGTCACTTTTAATGAGCTTTCACTGATGGCTTTTGAACAAAGCAGTTCAAAACCCAGGCTTTAAGGCATAACTTCTGAACAAATCAGTTCAGGACTCGATCTTACTTATGTTGTGTTAACAATAACATCTCAAAAACCAACTGAACGTGAATTGGATTTACTGTTCAAAGCTATGTATGATGATTACATTGGTGATCAACCGTCAGCTGCTACAAGAACTGCTCCGGATGCTCAAGCACCTTAAGTTCTTTAGACTCCAATGGCATCTACAACAACAACACACACCGCACCGACACCAACAAATTCATCATCTTAAGCTACAAATATTCCAACCACTTCACAGGATGTTGACGAGCTCGAACAACAACAACATGTTCAGAAACAAGATAATCAAGCTCCACTCCAGCCTAAAATAGTTGCTGATAATGTTCTAAATGCTATGCTCGATGCAAATATATTTGTAAATCCATTTGCTCCACCATCCACAAGTGCTGCTGAATTATCATCTTCACAATATGTGGATCCATTGAACATGCATACGTTTTATCAACCTTACCCCCATGAATACTTATGGAATAAGGATCACCATCAAGAACAAGTGATAGGAGAACCTTCACGACCAGTTTTGATAAGAAATCAATTACGAACAGATTGTGACATGTGCATCTACGCACTGACTGTGAGCACTATGGAACTAAGAAATATTAAAGGGGCTATGACCAGCCCTGCATGGATTGATTCAATGCAAGAAGAGCTTCTCCTATTCAAAAGGCTTGATGTATGAGTGTTAGTTCCTGCTCCAGATAACATAAAACCTCTTACTTTGAAATGGTTATTAAAAAACAAGCCTGATGAAGAGAACACGGTTATACAAAACAAGACTTATCTGGTTGTGAGAGGGTACCGTCAAGAGGAAGGAATAGATTTTGAAGAATCCTCATGTCTACAAGTTAAAGAAGGCTCTCTATGGGTTAAAGAAAGCACCAAGGGAATGGTACGATGAATTATCAAAGTTTCTCCTATACAATCACTTCTTCAAAGGCACTATTGATGCAACGATGTTTATAAGATGCTTTGATGACGACATCTTAGTGGTACATGTCTATGTAGATGATATTATCTTTAGTTCTACAATGCCTATGGTAAATACACCACAATATTTGCTGAAACTTATGGAAGCCGCTTCAAAATGTTCAAAAGATGAGAAATGATTTTTTATTTGGTTGTACATTGTTACCAATCCCCCCGTGGCATCTCATAAACCAGTTCCAAATAACGTGTTTGAAATCTTAAAAAAATATGGAATGGAAACTTGTGATCCCGTTGAAACTCCAATGGAGATCAAAGACAAGCTTGACCTTGACAAGAATGGGACTCTAGTCGATGCAACAAAATATCGTAGCATGATTGGTGCCCTAATGTATCTTACGTCAAGCACACCGTACATTGTACATGCTACTTGTTTATGTGCTCGGTACCAGGCTAAGCCAACCGAGAAGCACCTCAAAGAGGTTAAAAGGATCTTTCGCTATCTCTGGGGAACCGTCAATATGGGTATCTGGTATATGAAGGAATTTTGGTTTTGAACTAACCAGATTTTCATATGCTGATTATGCGGGATGTAAAGACACCTTCAAGAGTACTTCCGGTGGAACTCAATTCTTAGGCGAAAAGTTGGTGAGCTGGTTATCGAAAAAGCAAGACTGTACTGCGCTGTTAACCACAGAAGCAGAATATGTGTCTCTATCCGCTTGATATGCCCAAGTCATTTGGATGTGGACACTATTAACTGATTCTGGTTTTCATTTCAACAAGATTCCTATATATTGTGATTCAAAATCAGCCATAGCCATATCCTGCAACCCGGTCCAACACTCAAGAACCAAACATATTGTTGTCCGCTACCATTTCATAAAGAAGCACGTGGAAAATGGCACGATTGAACTGTATTTTGTCAAGACTGATTACCAATTGGCCGACCTTTTTATCAAAGCCCTTCTTGTGGATAGGTTTAATTATTTGGTTCGTCGCCTTGGTATGCGCAGTTTTTCTCCAAAGGAGCTTGAACGTCTTGCAAAATCATAGTAATTCTTTGTATATATTTATCGGAAAAACAAAATATAAAATTATAAATCCTGTAAAAGAATAATACAAAATCAAAAAAATTCAAAAATACCAAAAATAATCTTCTCCGACATGTCTCTCGTAAATTGATAACATTTACGCACCTAGAAATGTTGATTAATATTAACACCGGTGTACAAATGAAGTTTAGGCGAGAGTTTCAAATGTTTTCAAAACATGTCAATTCAAATTTTTCTCTACGACTTCTAAGTAAATGGCATCTTAGGACTCGGACTTCAAAGAAAGGAAAATGTTCATTTATGTACATTTATCCTCAACAACGGGAAGTTCATATCTTCTCGGTCTTGAGCAAAGTCATAAAAACATTCAAAGCTTTTAATGATCAAGAGAAATACCAAGGAAATGATAATTAATAAGATAAATATAAAATCATTTTCCTGTTGAGCATAATTTTTCAAGATATTTTTCATCAAAAAAAAATTTCAAAATCTTTAAAAATTGTGTGCTCAAAAAACTCTCACTCCAAAGTTTCACTCTAGTCTATTATTGAGGGGGAGTATAATAACAAGATTCATTCAGCATGCTCTTATGTTCTCCCAAGACTTAGTTAGACTCATGTGAATTACCAGACATTAACTTGTCTTTAATTCTCTAATATTTCAAAAATTGCCACCACATAAGCAATTTTTAAGGGGGAGAATAGTGATTAAAAAGTGATCAATAAAACTTAATATAGATATGATCTTCAATCTATAAGTGCATTCTCAAACCTCGCATGTGCAAAACTATTTCATAATATGGTGCATATGTGTAGGGGGAGCTTTTTGGTAACTCTGGAAACTCTCAATGTGTCTTAAATGATTTCTCAAACACGTTGATTGATTTTTCAAATGGTTTTATGGATCTTCATGGCAATACCCAAAGACCGACCAACTGTTGTTTCTCAAGGAGTTATAAGGCGGTTAAGGTTAGGTATCTTCGTTCCATGATCCAGCCAGAACCGGAGGGATCTACCCAGGGACACTCCATTAGATAGAGTAGAAGTCCTTAGGTATGATTGAAAAAAGGAGTAAAGTGAGATTGGGAAGAATGTTATCCAAGACATGAGTTATCACCAGAACAATCCCAACAAGGTGATAATGAGGACGCGTTGGTTTAACATTGAAGGGGTTGAAGAATTAAAAAGAAATGTAAGGATAAAGGTGTAAAGAAATAATCCCTCCATACAACTTTAGGCAGAAACCGAGTCAATGCATAATCTATCGGTAATCACAATGATAATTCTGGTATTGAAGACAAGTTATCATGGACCCAGTGATGCAAAGCACAACCCATCCTAGCTACTTAGGCTTCTCTCAAAGGAAGTTTGTCTCATTTCTCAGGGAGATCAACACGTTTCTATCGACTTTCTCATTCCGATATCGTTGATATTGAAAAGGTGGCAGTCCGCTCCAGCTTCCGTATACCAAATAACAAATGTGCTCTTACAGAGTCTAAAGTCATTAAGATCAATCACAAATCTCACTAGGACACAAATTCCAATATACAAAATGTCGTACATCATTATACAATATTTGGTATCAAAGAGTCCTACACATTATCCTTGTGGTAATTGCCAGAACATTCATAGTGATACTCTTTAGTATTCACAATGATGAATGGAAATCCTTCCAGAGTCAACATCAAACAGCTCTGCGGTAGGTGACTTACGAGATTCTAAATGAATCAAGCTTGTGTCAACTGGATATTGATTTTGGTCCAGTATATGAATTGATGACTCAATCAGAAAGATAGTAACTATCTAATTCACTCTTACTGTATTGTTTGCTCTAAGACGCTCCGGTAACGAGAACGGCTAGTGCAGCTGCGAAACCATGTCAAGGAGATTCTTTTGAATTCTACCTGATCACAAGCAGTATTTATACTTATTAAAGGGGAACCGTGATTATTGCAACCATATTCGACTGTTATGGTTGTCGTAAGGGACTTATACAAGAAGTTTTACAACCCCCTAGGCAGTGTACCTAATCGTTGTAGTGTAGTATAGGCAAGACTCGTGGGTTGTTATCGTTCTCTAGGGGAATAGATTGGGAAGGCTTGATCACGGTCTAACATAATTCTAAGGATCGAGAGAAGATTATTTTTGTGTTTTTATATTTGATAAGAAAGCAGTAAAGTCATATATTTGAGAGATTTGGTTGGTTTTAGTTATTAAACTAAATAATAAACTAAGCTACTGGGTAAACCATATAATAAAATATTATGTTTATTTAATCATGTATTACTCCCATATTGCTTCTCCTAGCGTTGTTGATTTGTTACACTTGTGATGATCTATTGTAATTATTTTCCTAAGTCCAATGATTAATTACAACGAACGCCGCCGTTTATTTAATATTCCGTTAAGGCAACGCACAAGTAAGGTAGTTTAAAGACTATTACAAGGCCCCTAAGAGTATATTAAATGCATTTGAAATATATTAAGAGTGGATCAACCATATAAGCGGCAAGGTAGTATGAAGACTGTTACCCGATGGTATCCTTTCTACACAATCATGTTTTCCTAGACATATCAACAACGATACAAACAAAAGCTGGTTTTCTAAGACCTAACATGCATATTCATCACAAGAAGCAACATCACTAAGATCTACATCCTAGGTTTTATACAATCATAAATAAACACAATAGAAGGTTTAGCCAAGCATGTTAAAGATAAAGTAAGAACAAATAAGAATCACACAACAAGACATATTGAATGATTAAGATAGTCTTACTTGATTAAAACATAAATTAAAGAGAGTACAATAGGCTGCTAAACGAATTAGGGTTCATCTCTTTTGTTACTCTAAAGTTACACACTTAAAACCCTAAAAATGGATTTGTATATATAGGAAAATCGCTGTGATGGCGTCGCGTGTTAATCGTGACGCCGTTATGAATAGAATATTCTAGATAATGGGCTGGGTCGTACAATCTGACTTCGTCTGGAGATCTTGTGACGCCGTCTTGAGATGGGTTGTGACGGCATCATGTATAATCTGTGACGCCGTCTCCAGCTTCTGAGTAGAAATTCTTGAGAGATGCTGGTATAGGTTCGTAGTCTTTTCTGTTTCTTCTTCAAATAAGCCCAAGTCACGTGTATTTCCTCCAAATGCCTTCCAAATGTTGAATACCTGAAAATTAACGATTAAGTACCTATTTTGGGCATAAATGCATGATTTAGGGGGTTAAACGACCCCGAAAAAGTGTATAAAATGACACCTCATCAAATACCCCTACACTTGGGATTTGCTTGTCCTCAAGCAAATGGGCTTTTCTACCTAGACAATAGCAATATGAGGGTTATTTTACCTACTCTTTAAAAGTATTTTACAACACAACCTTCTAGACCTCGTAATTAAAAGCACGGAACGAAAGTAAATACTACCTCTCACATAAGTGTTTAGGATTCTCCTTTTCACTTGGGTGTATAATAGATTATAACATAAGGGGGAAACAGAAAATCAACACTCATTACCTGTCATAGCATATAAATTACCCATAGGCTTGGTAAAGGGATCAAATCTACAACCGTAGGCGCAAGCATTATCATTACTATCTAAGAGGTCTTTTAAAGTGTGGGTTGTAGGTGTAAGATAACATATAATTGGATACACGAAAATGGATTGTAGTACATTTGGGTGGCTTTGGTGAATTTGAAAGTGGAAGGTTAGCTAATTATTTACAGCGAATTACACCTGGTTTGGTGCTAGCCAAGACTCGGACGGATATATACAAAACCTCTACACACAACTCTAACATCAATCTCTTTCTTTTTCTTTTCTATTTTTAATAACATAATACATCATAACTTGGGGTTTATAACACGTACCTCTACACTTGAGCTTTTACATGCTCGATATTTACAATCTAACTAATGACCCAATTTGAGGTGGATCAAAATAACATGGAGATCATCTAACAAACGTATGGGGTATTAACTTAACTTTTCTTCCCCATTCTTCCACGAAATAAATACTACCATGAATCCTAATCGTCCCAAAACAGTATTTACAAGGATAAGAACTTAGCAACCGTGTACTCAAATAATTAACTTGGGTTAAAACAATAATGTACTAAAAATGAGTTCATACAAGGTGGGCTAAGGCTATTTGGGTGTAATGATTGGTTTAAGGGTGACAATGCTCTTCATTAATAGTCCGGTTTAACTAAAAAATTACGAGAACCATGAAAAAGGATAGGCTCGGAGGGTTGTACTAGGGGTATCCTGCACTAAAGGTGAGTGCATGGCAAGGGTGTGAGATAGTTATATGATCGGTGTGACCATCATAACAATTACAGGTTTAAAATATGGGTTAATCCTAATGCCTCTTATCAAGCAAATCCTAACACTTACTATGCGGTCTCGGGATGCATCACAAAAACAAGTTCTAGAATTTAATATACTACCGGTACACTCTCATAATCCTAAAGTAACCAATGCCAATGTTCTAGAAAAGGTGACAAAACCACGCATACACATCCGTAACGACGTAATAGACACACATGATTGCTCACTCCTTAACTCGAACAAGCTAAAGGTATAACATCTAAGGGCGAACCTCACATTTTAGGGGGTGGAATTTGAGGGTTTTTGTGCTAGTAATATAAATTCCTATCCATGAGATGCTCTTAATACTTGGTTTTTGTCAGTATGTGTCATAAAAAAATTTAAATTTGGGTCAAAATTCCAAACCCCCTCCCCCCCCTTTTTTTTTTTATGCTATGTTTACGATATATTACCCCATTATTTAAGGGATAAAGGCAATATGGCTAAATGAAAGAATAGTTTCTAAAGCTTATTTCCCCCTACACTTAAGTTGAACATTGTCCCTAATGTTCTATAGAAGTACCCGTAAAAATGAATAAAAGGAAAAGAAAACAAGGAAAAGAAACTAGTACTCCCCTGGTTTGCTCAATAATGGAGAAGAAACATGCGATAATAGTTTAAATCATCATCCAATGAAACTTCCTAATAATTTCCAAGCTTCTTCTCATCAAATATAACTTGTAATCAAAGACAATGACAACTACACCAAGCATAAAATGTGCGATATACAAACATACAATATGAATTTAGGGTTTGACTCAATAAAGCAGTAAAGATAGGATGAGAGAATTGTCAAACTTATTGGTTTGGCAGGTTTTAATAACAGAAGAATTAATATATTTAAATTTATGCAAGTTTTATTTTTAAAAATAATTAAAAATTTTAAGTTTTCTTGACCTGGGCGTATGACGCCGTCAAGAAAATCCTGACCCCGTCACAGGTGTCGTAGTGACGGCGTCGCATGTATATCGTGACGCCGTCTCCATATTATGTGAAAATGAAAATTTTGTTTTTGATGAAAAATTTCCTACACTTGACTCCATAAGTTAGTTCCTGTACAAATAGCTGCATAAAACCTAAGATTTAATAATTTGCTCATATGACTCGAAACTGACGCGAATTAATCTAAACAAATTATTTAACATGCTTGAACTTGGTTCAAAACCGGATAGATTCCTCTACACTTATTGTTTGCAAAATACCTTTGATTGAAATTAAGACGAGGTTAAAAACAATACAAAGCATGATTACAAGATAGAGTTCGAACATGATAGAATAAAATGAAAAAAATAAAAAATCACGACGCTCCTAAATTTTTGTTAATAAAAATAAATATTGGGTTGCCTCCTAAGAAACACTTTTCTTTATTTTACGAGTCTTGTAGCTAGACTCGAAGTCACACGTTCTTACGTGACTTCTCCTTCATCATCCATCCCAGTTAGGTATTCGGGTCCAAGCTCTAGGCATTCTTTGTAAAATCCTAATATCTTGCTCATTACGTACTCTACGCTCCTACCCCTACCAACTCTACAGACCACCTCTGAGCTCTTGTCTTCCTCGTTCCTAAGGTAGACTGATTTTGTGTGCTCTTTCTTAAGGTTCGAAAATAAGTTGTATTGTTCTATATTATAAGGCGGGCAATCTTATAGCAACTTTATCGTTTCTGTTGGTGAACCTAACTACTCCTTCTTGTGGGTCATGAGTCATGTTAGATATTTCTGCAAAAAGGTTTCCCTAGCACTACTTGCAACAGCCTAGGGTCTATAATTGAGTTAATGTCCTCAATAATCATGAAGTCCCCTGATATAATGAAGTTTCCTTGAAGACAAATGAATTCCGTTTAATGCCTTCTTGAAATTGCTAACTCCTCTAGTTCGCATATCTTCTTCCCTAAGGGTTTGAGTTTTCCTCTCAAGATCCAGTTATACATCATTCGGGTCATGATATTTTGAGGGGAGTTAAAGGTTCAATGTAGGGTAGGCTTTTTCTACATGGCACGTGACCAATTTTGCCATGGTATTCTTGAATGTCGATGGTATACCTTATACCATATAAGATGGGGGGATTTCGTAGAAATTATGAGAGATATGGGGCCACATATTAAGTACTTATGGTAGGAGTTAGTTGACTCATATCTCTAGTTAGAAATAGTGTCGAAGTAATTCTACCGCTGGGTTCCTATCCATGTTGGCCCGCCTTAAACCTTTATTTTGAGGACCCTCATTTTGAGAGGTACAAATCATCATCTCCATATGAATCTCAATACATAACTCTCCATCATCCTCTTTAGAGCAGTACAAATTTTGTAATTGGAGGCTTGAGGAAGCCAATCCTAGCGATTTAAAGCATAGAATGTTAGGATTTCGTACCTATTCTAGTGGCGATGGAAGCTAACATATCAGGTTTGTTGGGTTGGGTTAGACGTTTGGTGTTTCCTAGTTTTTCCTTTTCCTTCTTTCTCTTCTTTTCCTTCTTGCTTTTCCTTCTTTCTTTCTTTCTTTTCTTCTTTTCTTCCTGTCCTTTCTTCTTTCGTCAAGAGTCTATTAACAATTCCTATTAACTTGGGATATCCTTGTCGGGTTGCTTAGGAAGGATAATGAATGGTGCGATGATATTGAAGCCATGGACAGGGATTTTTGAAAGCATTCGTTTTTATTGTTGCCGAGTCTTTTTTGATTGGGTAAAGAACGAGCAGAAAAAGAACTGGAAAGAGTACTAACTCAGATTTGGGTTCTTACACTTTTTGGCTAATGCTACTGCTTACAGCTATCGGCTGCTCTTTTTGCGCTCTACACTGGTTGTGACAGAGCTTGCACAGCATGCTAGCATTGAAGGCCTGGCTCACTGACGGCAATGGCGAGGCATCTAAGAGCTTCCCACGCTGATTGGCTCTCGCACGGGGGGACTTCGCATGCTGCAAGCACTTAATTGGCAATACGCAGCAAAGGTTGTACTGGAGCCCGGCTAATTAGATCTGGATTGGATGGGGCCCTATCAAAACACTATGTCTAATTTTGTTGTCATTACCGTCACCTTTGTTGTCGTTTGAAAAATCAGATTTTCAAACTAGACAACCTGGCGTCTTGAGATGCCATGATGAAAGTTATATATCAATATCCATTTCCAGACATGATCGAAGTTGTTAAAAATAGAGCTTTGAGGATGAGTTTTGAATTGGCAATACGGTTTAAAAGATAAGTTTTAAAGTGATAATAGGAACAAGGATTGGAAAAAGAAACCCGCTGGGTAGGAAATCGGGATTGTATGAGATGGTGTGGGTTTTGGAAAAATAATTATTTGGAATAGTTTTGGGAGTTGTCTCCACTTAAGGTTTGGGTGACTTTTCCCTGACGGATTGATAGTGTGTCACCAAGAGTTGGTTTTGCTCAGCGCGTTGAAAAGTACATATACCACATTACCTCCGGCGCTTCATCGCTACGCGAGGAGCGTATTCAACAAAAGGCTTGTTCGAGATCTTCATGCAATACTGAGTGTCGTTGGGGACCACTTCAGATCTCACAACATGAGTGATATTTCTCTTTTACTCCTTGAGTAGGTCTGTATTAGAGAAAGATGAGGCCTTCCATCAAGCGTTGACTTAATTGGTTCAAGCTCGCATTAGATGACGGTCATATGTACACAAAGTACATCCTTAAGGCAATTTGATTGCCTTGAACCGGCTTAGCGAAATACCTAAGGTCGTTCCAAATAATTCGTTTTCATAAGAGTGAGGTCCTCAAATAATGTCCAAGTGAATTCCTTCCAGGACGTTTAGATCACGAAGCTTGCCACCGACCAATTGGTCACTGTTATCCTTGGACACGGATATGCACATGGTCAAAAAAATTTGGACTTGGACCAAAGGAGTTCGATGCCATGATGGAGGGGACAACTACTTGTAAGTAAGAAATTTTATCTTGTTTAGTGACTTTTGTTGGGGGACTCTTTCTAAAAACTAAAACTTAAGTCTGTCACATTAAAAGCGGGTTCGTGATCAAGTCAGACAGCACGTTGAAGCCTATCCACTCAATAATTTTTAGTGATATGATGGATCTTTCTCTTGACGAGAACAGCTCTCACGGGGATCTATACACACACAGGGGCGATTTAGTTAGTAGTACACTGGATGATGTACTTTTGAGTAAGTGTGGCGACACTTCTGCTGCGGGGATGGAAGAGGGGTATTTAAAATTATAGGGTGGTGGTTAATCATTAAGTTAATTGGGGGGTGATGGCCATCCAGATCAAATAGCAGGCAAATTTTACTTGATTTTAGTTTTAAGATCCCAAAAGACTGAGTACTTTCCAGTTTTTTCTGCTCGTTCTTACACAACTATTGAAGCGAATAGGATAATACATGTCCATAGGCTCAATCAACGCCTATCTTAACCATCACTAAGCTCCGAAGGAGCCCAATTTTTAGACTTGACGTTGGTAAGGTAGTAGAAGGAAACCTAGGGAAACTCCTCTCTAAAACCTCACCCACGATCCTTATATGTTTAGCTTCCATCCGTCCACAGAATAGGTACGAAGATCTAAATTCAAATGCTTAAAATCGCGAGGATTGGTTCCTCAATCCTCCAATACAAAATTTGTCTGCTCTAAAGAGGATGATGGAGAAGTAATGTTCATTGAGATCATATGAGATGATGATGTACCTCAAAATGAGGGTCCCAATAAAGGTGAAGGGGCAACAAAGGAAGGACCGGCGGTAGAATACTTCGACACATTTCCAACTAGAGATGAGCTAACCTACCATAAGTACCTTATATGTGGCCCAATCCTCTCAATATTTCTACGAAATCCCATCATTATGGAAGGATACCCATCGAACCTCAAGATACATCACATTGGGCACTGTGCATGACAATAAAAAGCCTACATTGACCATTAACCTCCCCTCTAAATAACAGACCCGAATGATGTAAACTGGATCATGATAGAAAAACTCTACCCTAGGGAAGGCTGCGAAATAGAGGAGTTAGCAATTTCACAAGAAGGATTAAAGGAATTCATGTCTTCATAGGAAACTTCACTTATATCATGGACTTCATGATTATTGAGGACATTAACTTAATTATAGACCCTAGGCTGTTGCAAGTAGTGCTAGGGAAACCTTTTTGCAGAAATATCTAACATGACTCATGACCCACAAGAAGGAGTAGTTAGGTTCACCAACAGAAACGATAAAGTTGCCTATAAGATGCCCTATAATATAGAACAATACAACTTATTTTCGAACCTTAAGAAAGAGCACACAAAATCAGTCTACCTTAGGAACGAGGAAGACAAGAGAAGAGGGTCAGTCCGTAATGAGCAAGATAATTAGGATTTTACACAGAATGCCCTAGAGCTTGACCCGAATACCTAACGGGATAGATGAGAAGGAGAAGTCACGTAAAACGTGTGACTTCGAGTCTAAGCTACAAAGACCGTAAATAAAGAAAACATGTTTTTCTTAGTAGGCAACCCTTGTTTGATTTTTATACAAATTAAGGAGCTCGTGTGTTTTATTCTTTTCATATATTCAAACATGTTCAAACTCTATCTTGTAATCATGCTTTGTATTGTTTTTAACCTCATCTTAATTTCAATCAAAGGTATTTTGCAAACAATAATGTAGGGAATCTTATTCGTTTTTGATACCAAGTTCAAGTCATGTTATATAATTTGTTTAGATTATTTTCGCGTACATTTTGAGTCATAAGAGTAAATATTATCAAATCTCAGGTTTATGCACTTATTTGTACAGGAATTAACTATAAGGAAATCACAAGATGCAGGAAATTTTTCATCAAAAACAAAAATTTCATTTTCACATAACATGGAGACGGCGTCACGATTTACACGCGACTCCGTCACTACCGACCACTGTCCGGGGTCAGGATTTTCTTGAACGGCGTCAAACGCCTAGGTCCAGGAAAACTTAAAATTTTAATTAGTTTTGTAAAAAAACACTTGCATAAACATTTAAGAATATATAATCTTCGTTATAAACCTGCAAAACCAATAGTTTGACAATTCTCGTCATCGCTCTCTTACTGCTATTATCGGGTCAAACCCCTAAATTCATATGTATATTTAGTTATATCGCTCAGTTAATGTTCTGGTGTAGTCTGTTTTGTCATTAATACTGTTATATTTGATGAGAAGAGTCTTGGAAATTAATAGGACGTTTCACTTGGATGATATTTTAACTATTCCCGCAATGTATTTCTTCTCCAGTATTGAGCTAACCAGGGGATACTAGTTTCTTTTCCTTATTTTCTTTTCCTTTTATTTCATTTTACGGGTACTTCTATAAAACATTGGGGACAATGTTCAACTTAAGTGTAGGGGGAATAAGCCTTAGAAACGTAGTCTTGCATTTGCCATTTGCTTTATCCTAAAAATAATGGTACTGACATCGATAACATAGCATAAGAGGTGATTTGACCCAAATTTAAAATATTTTTATGTCCCACCTCAACTGACGCAAACCAAGTATTAGAGCGTCTCATGGATAGTAATTTATATTACTAGCACAAAAACCCTCAAATTCCACCCCTAAAATGTGAGGTTCGCCCTTAGATGTTATACCTTTACTGTGTCCGAGTTAAGTATGAGCAATCAGTGTGCTTATATACAACGTTACGTAGTGTATGCATGGTTTTGTCTCCTTGTTCTAGAACAGTGTCAAAAATTTGGGTTTTTTTTTACTTTTAGGATTATGAGAGTGTACCGATAGCATATTAAATTCTAGAACTTGTTTTTGTGATGCATCCTGAGACCGCATAGTAAGTATTAGGATTTGCTTGATAAGAGGCATTAGGATTAACCCATGTTTTAAACCTGTAATTGTTATGATGGTCACACCAATCATATAACTATCCCACACCCTTGCCATGCACTCACCTTTAGTGAAGGATACCCCTAGTACAACCCTTCGAGCCTATCCTTTTTCATTGAGGCTCGTAATTTTTTGGTTTAAACCGAAAACTATAATAAAGAGCAAGTGTCACCCTTAAAGCACCAATCCATAACACCCCATATCGCTGAGCCCACCTTGTAATGAACTAATTTAGTACATTATTGTGTTTAACCCAAGTTAATTATTGAGTACACGGTTGCTAAGTCCTTATCCTTGTAAATATAGTTTTGGGACGATTAGGATTCATGGTAGTATTTATTTCGTGGAAGAATGGGGAAGAAAAGTTAAGTCAATACCCCCATATGTTTGTCAAATGATCTCCATGTTATTTATAGTACAACAACCTCATATTGTCATTAGTTAGATTGTAAATATCAAGTATGTAAAAGCTCAAGTGTAGGGGTACATGTTATAAACCCCAAGTTATGATGTATTATGTTATTATAAAAACAAAAAAGAAACAGAAAGAGATTGATGTAGAGTTGTGTAGAGTTTGTATATCTTCGTTCGAGTCTTGGCTTAGCAACCAAACCAGCGTGTATTCGTGTAAATAATTAGCTAACCATTCCACTCCAAATTCACCCAAAGCCACCCAAATGTATCCCATCCGTTTCCGTTTCCATTATATGTTATCTTACACCTACAACCCACAACCCTTTAAAAGACCTCTTAGATAGTAATGAATAATGCTTGCGCCTAGCGGTGTAGAGTTTTCCTTTACCAAGCCTTAGAGGGAATTTAAGATGCTAATACAGGTAATTAGATTGTTGATTTTCTGATTTCCCCCCTTAATGAGATATATTTATTATACACGCCAAGGTGAAAGAGAGCCATCCAAAACCCTTATGTTCGTCTAGTATTTACTTTCCGTGCTTTTAATTACAAGGTCTAGAAGGTTGTGTCGTAAAATACTTTTAAAGAGTAGGTAAAATGACCCTCACATTGCTATTGTCTAGGTAGAAAAGCCTATTTCCTTGAGGACAAGCAAATCCCAAGTGTAGGGGTATTTGATGAGGTGTCATTTTATACACTTTTTCGGGGTCGTTTAACCCCCTAAATCATGCATTTATACCCAAAATTGGTACTTAATCGTTCCTTTCAGGTATTCAGCATTTGGAAGGCATTTAGAGGAAATACACGTGACTTTGGCTCATTTGGAGAAGAAACGAACAAGACCACGAACCTACACCAACATCTCTCAAGAATTTCTACTCAAAAGCAGGAGACGGCGTCACAAATTACACGTGACGTCGTCACAACCCATCACAAGACAGCGTCACAAGATCTCCAGACGGCGTCAAAATGTATGACCCAACCCATTATCTAGAATATTCTATTCATGACGGCGTCACAATTAACACGCGACATCGTCACATCGATTTTCCTATATATACAAATCCATTTTTAGAGTTTTAAGTGTGTAACTTTAGAGTAAAAGAAAGGGACGAACCCTAGTTCGCTTAGCAGTTGTTAGGGATGATTTTAGGGCCTTAAAACCCTATTTCACTTCCTTTAATTCATGTTTTAATCAAGTAAGACTATCTTACTCATTCAATATGTCTTGTTGTGTGATTCTTATCTGTTCTTACTTTATCTTTAACATGCTTGGCTAAACCTTCTATTGCGTTTATTTATGATTGTATGAAACCTAGGATG
>BQNB010022963.1:14976-62365 GCA_026074375.1 Tanacetum coccineum | reverse complement strand
TCCACATGGTGCATACAAAAATGATTAGAAAAATGCAATGCAAATCTACCAAGTACTAATACGAGATAAGATCCATCGTGTTTAAGCTTTTGGTGAAAAACCAAGATGTTTGACAATACACAAAGGTTTTCTTGTTTGATTAACATTTCTAAGCACCTTACGAAAAAGGAATGAAGCATAATTCACTCATCACTTATTTATTTATGTGGTGGAGTATATAAGAGAAATCACACTCATAGCTCGATCGTGACCAAATTTATTACCATAAGCTTGTACAAGAAACAAAACTCCACCGACGTGGCGTAAGCACCAAGTGTAGCCATCTAAAGAGGTCTTTTATTGGGTTTTTATTGTTGTAAATGCACAAGTATTTGGTTAGTAAAGGGTATGGATAGAGGCATTAGATCTTTAAATGAAAGGGAAATTGGGGGGGGGGTGTATCACACGAACATATAAGTCAAAAGTCTAAGTCCCAATGTTGCTAGTTACCGAACAAAACACAAACCCGTAAATGATTATAGTTACAAACTCCTCTTCAATATACATCGATAACCATATATATATATATATATATATATATATATATATATATATATATACATATACATATATATAAATGATTATAGTTACCAATGTATTCCTCCTTCACATATCGATCATTATATATATCACGTCTTAGCACATTGGCTAATCGATATCCAAACATACTTCATCTTCCTTCATCTTCATAAAAATATAGCACACTGGCTATAATTGTTATCACATATTTTTTTGATGACTATTTTTTTTCTTTTTTTACATCAAACTCCCCCACACTTCGCATAAGCATACACCACAAAAAAAATGAAGCTGCGCATCTCCATCTTTGTTGGAATGGCATACACAAACGGTGAAGTGTGGTATAACTATCAATCATAAAAAACAATCCAACATACCAAGCAACTAGCAACCCACCGTTTAGACTTTGACAAGTGGTTAGCCTAAGGTTTAAAGTTAAATATTTTTTTGCTTTTTTAGTGGATGTAACAAAATGAAAAGAATGGCTCGAAGGGTGTTCTAATGGTATCTAGCACTAAAAGTGAGTGCTAACAAAAGGGTTAATATGGGAGGTTAGCTAATCAGTGTAACTAGCTAAAAATAAATATGAATACAAAAAAGGCTATTTTGGTTAAAATCCTAAGGGTGCCTCTTTATCACACGAATACACTTATATCACACGAGTGTGATCTTACTGCGGTCTGGTAATGATTTACAAGCACAAGTTCTAGAATAAATACAATCACCGACATACTCATAGCAAAAGAATTCAAGCATAAAAGATGTATGTTATATATGAAACAGGCTCAAATCCTCACAATTGAGTGGAAAGGCTATAAATATACTAGCAAATGTCATCGATCCTAGAATGGACTACAATATTAACCGGAACACATCTCGAATTTTTCAAAATTACAGTATTTCACCAATTGATTGATCTAGTTATTCTAATATAATATCCTATAAGCGTGAAAACAACTAGATAATAAGGGCAAACAAGTATTAAAAATTGGCCTCAAAAATTAAAAAATTTAAGATTAGTTTCGTTTTTCCACTATTACTTTCCTCCACATTTAAGTTTTGGATTGGCCTTATGTGAAAAATAAACTTCAAAGTATGGAGAATGGGGAAAATAAATAATTAGTCCAAAAGAAACGAAACTTATCGGGCCAAGAAATCGCAATCGAACTCCGTCTGATAAGATGTCTAGTACGAGAGATCAAATGATTTCTACTCCAACCAAATTGTTGGTGCAACATTGACTAGGATCTCCTTTATGTTTTAACGATGACAAATAAACATTCGTAAACGTATAATAACAAACGATAGCCAAAATCTAGAAAAACATATTCTGGACGCGTGCCCAGCGCGCCACTTGCAAACTCTGTTTTTACGGATTTTGCAATGTTGGCTTTCCTCTTACCTGACACATGTGAAAACTTCAATAAAGGTATGTACATGATATTTGAGAATTTGGGAACACTCCAAATGAGGTTAGACTTAGAGAGGAGCAAAAACAAATCCTCCCGTTTTTCGATAAAACGCCAACTCAAACCTTTTATCAAACGCCTCTAGCCAAGGCCAAAACTTCTTTCTAAACATAGTATGGTCATGTTTTCAACATACCAATAAGCAAAAGTATTCATTTGACCTTAATTTGGATTTACGTTATTCCTAATCACGTAACAGGTTAGGTTTTACTCTCTTATTGGTCAAACTAAGTCAAAGTTCACTTTGCGTAAATGCATCCTTTCCTGTTATGGGATATGCTTTACTTGAGATGAAAAGCACTTAGCTTGTTTGCATCATGATGATTAGTGATCAAATCCATTGTTGATTATCATGGATTAAAGTCTAAATGACTAATTGAGTTTGTGGTATTTGGAAGTTAATCATACTTTGACTTTTCTTACTTTCTTACCCATAAATGTTAAAAAACTCACATGTATAAATCCTCACTTCTTCAATACACTCTAACAACCCATTCTATCTAATCACTTGTTTACCCTTCTTACCCAAACACGGTGATCTCATTCTTCAACATACATTACCAAAACCTTCTTTCTTAAACCATCTCATAATCGTATATGCTTGCTTCTATCTTCTTATTGCAATGTGATTGCTAACCAATTCAAATCCTTTGATTTCTCATAAATACCTTTAACTCGTATTCTTATCTTCCTAAATACTCTGCAAGCATAAACACCTCCTACACATAAACCTCTCCAAATAATTCTAAATGCTGCTAATTCATATGCATTACATAAATGTAATTTACTTATACTTTGTTGTACTATGTATTTTTACATTCCAACCAATATCTTTCTTTATATTTTTTGAAACATTCCCACCACATATCCATTATTCACTTCTCCCACACACACACACTTCCTCATCCTCACTCTTGATCAATCCATGTCATCAATCTAAGTTCCCACACTCTTTTCTCAACCCTTGGATTAAAACTCAAACAAATACAACAAACACACTTTCACTTTTCATTCTCTTCTCAACCATTGGATTGAATATTCATCTCAAACAAACACAACTTCTCTCACAAACATTTACTTCTTACTCACACAACAAACACACCTCTCTTATCACCCTTGATCTTACCATATCACCTATCCTACTTACCACTCTTCTTTACATCTTTACCCTCTATTTCAAAGAAAGATCAAGAGGATCCCTTATGACATATCATGACAACTCATACACACCTCATACCTTCTTACCTAACATGTGCCTAAATGAATTTGAAATTTAAATTTCAAATCTTTCCTCCTTTCTCTCCAAGCAAAGAATATTATGAGAATATTATCTTGTACCCTAATTAGCTATTTCAAAACCTTAGTTGGATCCCAACTAAGATAGTTAAATTATGAGGAATACCCAAAATACCCCTTTCTAGTAATTCTTTTCTCTCTTTACATTATCGGATAAGCAAAACGCTTTTAATACTTCATAAACGTTTTATCAAATGGCTATTTGAGTTGGTTGACCTTGAGCATAAGAATGATTGAAGGTCATAACGTGAAGTACAATTGGGGGTTTAACAAGTGTGGGTATATAAAATGCCAAAGTCTCGAAGAAAACAATCTCAGGATTCTGGCGCGCTGATCACGTGCTGGCGCGTGGGCAACGCGCCAGACTGGAATTGTTTTTGACAATTTGGGACTCTTGGCCTATAAATACCCACCCTTGGCCTTTGTATTCCTCACCTCTTGCAAACACTCTTTCCTCTCTTTTCTCTTCTCTAATCCTTTAAGTATAACACCTTTTGTGTTCTTAATTTTCTTTTCTATCATCCATTAAAGAACACACATCTCCGCAAGAGAGCCACACAAGTACCTAATCCATACTTGTGTGTTTTTTCAAGGGTCTTCTTTCTCATACCCTTTCTTTAGAATCGGGTCTCTAGGTTAGGTTAGGACTTGGTTTATCTATCTTATTTCAAACTATCGCGTTGTAAGGGAAGTCTTGTATCCGTGGGATCAAGCCTAGATCATGGGAATTAGTTGGTTTTGGAAAGCTTTTAAGGGTAAGGCTTTTAAAGTTATAGGTTAAGTCGAATCACGGGTTCTTAGGGGTGGATTCCGAGGGTGGAATACCATAGGTAGTAACTCTTATGTGTGAGCACCAGTCTTTGTTGAAAGCCAGTAGAGTTAAATTGTTTGTAGTCCACCATAAGGATTATACTAGTGTAGTATAGGAGTCGTGGATTCACAACTAGACGTATAGATGACTAAGCCCCCTTCCTAAACTAGTATATATCGTGGTGTCTCTTATTCTCTCTTCTTCTCTACTACTCTACTTATTGTTCTCATTGCAAAGTAGATTAGTACACCACTCGGCTCTTTCGAGACTTGAAGTTTTATGAACTTTAGAATGTCCAAGAAAACCGTAATCACTCTCTACGGTTATACAATTGGGATCCAGAGCGGGTTTACTCAACGTTTTCGCGTTAAAATCTTCCTGAGAAGTGTTTTAAGTTGAAATCTCCTGTTTCAAAACACATTTGAAATCCTCGATTTTAACAAAATTGAGTAAATATCATAGTCTCATGAGAAAAATATGTTGATGGGTGTTTTATGCAAAGCCCACCTTTGTGAACCCTATGGGTTTTGCTTTTGAAAAACCCACTTTAAGACTTATGTTAAGTCCAAAGACATTGACTTATGGCAAGTCATAAAAAATGGTGATTTCTACTTTAAAGTTGAAGACTCGAAAACGAAGATGATGAAGGAAATGCCATATGAACTTCTCAAAGATAATGAGAATAAGCAACTTGGTAAGAACAATGAAGCAGATGGACTCTTTAACACCGGCCTACACATACTAGAGTACAAGCGTGTATTTATGTGTAAAACCGCCAAGGGGAATCATCACTCACCAAGGAAATTCACAAGTCAAAATTTGCAAGATTGATTTTCTCACTCAAGAATATAAGAAGTACTCAATCTTAAATGAAGAAATGATTGATAACAGCTTTACACCATTCTTTGCTATTAATGATAGTCTTATAAATATTAGATCGGACTACTTAGCAAAACTCATGTGAGAAGTTTCTTCGTCTATTCCCATTTCAATGGTGAGCCACAGGTGACGACATAAAGAAGCCTTAAGGCTTGGCTATACTTCCTCTTGATGAGCTTATTGGCAATCTCAAGGTTTATGAAACAATCTTATAAAGTAACTGTGTTGTTTCTAAACCTATCAAAGAAAGGATTATGCCAATAGCTCTCAAAGCTTCATTTAATTACTAGTGAGTCAATTTAGTAATATAGTACATGTCATGATGACATTTGTTGAAGACGAAGCAATAACTTAATGGCATAACAATTTAGATACTATCTTGAAAAGGTGTCAAGGTACATGATAAGTTAGACATATACAAAGTAAAGACTAAAGGTGGTGAGAGCTTGAGACGTGAACGCGGGTGCTATAATTACGATAATAAGAATTACCTCGCCGATAACTGTCCAAAGCCTTACAACAAAGCATTTGTCGGAGTAACTTGGAGTGATAGTGAAGATGGTGACAAATCTCGAAATGATGGAAATGTCTATGCAATTAATTCTCAAGTGGTACAACCTCAATCTTTATCTTTAATAATGATTTCCAAATATTATTAATTGCCCAAGGCTTAATGAGCACTACTAAAGTTTAGCAAAGACTTTTCTAAAACATATGAAAAACTTTTACAAGAAGAAGGTGCTTTAGAAAAGGAACATTCAAAGCTTTTTCGCAAAATCAATGAACTCGAATTAGAAGTAAAGAAACTTGTAAGCAATGAAGAGGTGATTAAACCTTGTCAAAAGTGTGTTGAACTCACACAAGAAGTTGACTCTTTAAATTTATAACAATGTTTTCCAAGCTTTAAGACGAAACATTGAATTTTTCAAAATTCAAAAAGAGTAGTATTGTTTTAGATGACATGTCAAGCCGTCAAAAGTTGTCCCAATATAAGGAATGTCTTGGATCTTCTAAAAATGATAAAACCACTTCCGTAATTCTAAACAAACCAATAGTGTTTGTAAAAGAAAGTCAAAAAGGAAATCGTTAAAATAGTTTGGTTTCAATCTATAGTCCTCAAACTTCTTTGTATAACACTGAGGTCCCCAAACACCCATTACTTGAAGAATCAACTCGAGTTCCACTAATGGACGTGGATTCACAAGACTCGACGTGTACCCTCGACTCGGTTGCTACACCAATCATGTGACCTTCTTTTCAAAACAATCACTATTCAAAAAAGAAATTTTCATAACAACCAAAGGTCTTCGTATCATCAACATAGCACCTTCTAAAGGAGAGAAAACTTCTACCCAAATCAAAGGCTAAAAACACCTGGAACGTTGCGACACAAACTTCAAATCACCTTTATAACATTCAAACATATTTACCTTAATTGGGAGGACTAATCGCCCATTATTACGGTATGCCGCCCCCAACATAACTTTGGGCCCTATTATAAGACCTAAGAAAGTTTGTTCTTGCGGCACTTGTTTGCTAACCACACGGACCCAAAAGAAAGTGGGTACCAAAAAAACCTTGAGTTACATTATTATTTTAGGTACGGCCAAATAAGCATTGACTTGCTTCTAAAAGGATCATGTATATTACGGATCACCATGGTGCACAATCAACAACATTGTATATAGTAGACACTCTATTCATATCCTTTGACTCAACGATTAAGGATATCCATCTCCTTAAATGCCTGAGTAGGTCTTTTATGCAATCTACGGTAACATCCTTCCTACTTCCCTAAATCATGATTTTGTCTCTGCAATTTATCGGTAGTATAATAACCTGTGTCATAAAAGACTAGGACATGCTAATATGCGATTAATTCAAAAACCATAGCCCTCGTAGGAACTAGTAAATAAAACAAACTACAAAAAGAAATTTTGATTATTTGTATGCCGCGTGTCGTTGGGTATAGGTTAATTTAAAATATCACGTTTTACTAATTTATATTTTGCTGGACTTTTACCTCATTAACTAACACTAACATTGGCAGTTGTACCGATCGATTATAGGTTCGTTGGTATAGTTAGGGTTTCGACCACTAAGAGTGGCATTAATACTTCAATTTATTGTATTCTGGTTATGTAACGTTTATTAGTCTGATTATTCCTAATACACCTATACTTAAGCAAAAGGGTGGGGGGTGGTTCAGACTGTTTTTTTTTTTGAGGGAAGAAGGGGAGTGACACGAATTTTGGTTTAATCTAACTACTTAGTGAGGCAAATAATACATGTAAGCAGATAAACAAACGATAAAGAAGCGATCAAGCACTCATGTAAGGAAAACGTATTAACCAAGTTTACTCACACAAGATGTATGAATTGTCTATGCATGCAATGATTATACTACTTTCATTGGTGGTATATCATTATTAAGTTAGATGGTACTTCTCCCTAGACTCTAGGTTTATGTTATGGTTAATCCTGTCACAATTAACCAACCTCGCATAAAGCTTACTCTTTAAATTATAATTTTCCATGGTGACATATTTGGTATCAATATTAAAAAAACCTAGCTCGTCGTAGCTTTACTAACTTATGCCCAATTATTATCTAATGTGTCGTTGTGTAGGTGTTATTTATGTATCAAGTTTTACTATTTATTTTATGCTGATTATACCTAAAAACAACACTTTAACGAGCAGTATACCCGGTCAAATGTAGCTTTTGTGTAAAAGTGGTTGTTCGATCCATTTGAGGTGGAGTTAAACTCTTAATTCTACTGGTATTTATTTACCTAAGTTTAGTACTAATCTAACCTAATTATTCTAATTAAATATAATTAAACCTAAACTAACGCAAAGAGGGGGGTTTTCAACCTGAGAGACTGGCACGAGTTTAATTCTAATTATCCTACGGTGATGACAAATAACGCACACAAGTGATTAATAAAAGATTGAGAAGCCGTCAAACGTAAGGAAAACGTATTTGCTAGTTTAATCTAATAATATGCCTTGATTGTCTTATTTGTGCAATGATTTTTTTAATTTGTTGGTGGTATATCATTCCAAAGTTAGGTGGATCTTCTCCCTATACTCATAGGTTTGTGTAGTTAATCCGTCCACATATTAACCTAAACCGCATAAGTTACACCATTGATTATGATTTATCTAGGAAAACTATATTTAGACTGTTTCTATCTCGGATTCTGAGCTATACGCGTCCAAAACAACCCAAATTGCAGGCATTAAATATGTAGGACTAGATCCAGTTGAATGATAGGAAAAACACATAATTAAGTACATAAATGTGAACGAAAAGACAAAAATAATCAACATGCAACGAATAAAGAATAAATAATAAAAAGACAAATCAAAACATTATATTATCATAAATATGGCTAATACGTAAAGGTATTAGCCAATAGTCATTGTAACAATATACGAAATCATAGATGAACGATTAAACATAATTCTAACCGAACGCGTATAGTGGAGTGTAGAGATTACAAGAGTTTTTCCATGACTTGAGTCACTTCGGAAGGCTTATTGGAAGCTTATTAATAGCTTGCGAATACGTCGAGTGCTTGTTTACTTAACGGTTTGCTTATCGGACTTAATGGATAAGCTTAAACCTACATATTTGGCTTAATGGGCCACAGCCGAATATGAGACAACACACCATGGCGTTTAGCCCATGGTGTAGCTTATTGGATAAACTCGTGTATAGATTATGTGATAATATCCAAACTTGGATACTAAACGGTTACTTATTTTGGACTTTTTATTTCACGGATCATCTAATTAGGTTTATTGGGCCTAAAAGCCCAATAAAGATCCAAAAGAGTTTTCGGCTTAACTAATAAAGGACTTGATAGTATAGTAGATTGTGATTTGGGAAATATATCTTTGAAAGTGATTTGTAATTGATATGAATAATGTCTACGACTTTAGAAAATGTGTAAACACGAACGGGTCATGCTGAAATTTCAATAAAATCCTTACACTTAGAAAATATTTAGAAAACATTATATTAAAGATATTTTTACTAGTTATAAGGGAATAGGTAAGATGTCGAAGTATATACCTATATATTTACTTAATTATTATTATGTAGTGATATATGCATTAATAGTATCCCTCTATTATTCTGATTCTAAATCGAAACCTATATTCCTTAGGTCGTATTCGAGTACCGTCGTTCCATTCCGTGTGATCATTCTTATAGCCTTTCACTACTTCACATCACCAATCAAGGTGAGTTCATAGCCCCACTTTTACTCGTTTTGAATAAATATTTTACAACTTTGGGGTGAGAAACATTGCTTGTTTTCTTAAACCGGACACTAGTACTTTACGAGATATTTTCCCTTGTTTACGTGTTGCCTAAGTAGCGTTAGACCACTACTTGCCCGAAATATCATGAACCGTTAATTACCTTTAACCGACTGGCTGGTTAAGTAAGCGCGGGTGATTAAATAGATCTATTAGGACTAATAATCCCCATCCGGGTTTGGTAATTCTTATTGGTCTGGTATAATAGATTGTACAGGCCAACGGATGTATATCATGTCAAAACTAGTTTGGGTGGTCTTTGGTCGGACACCTACCAGAGCAACTTTATATGGCAATGTACATGCTAACTTCCACTATTAGCTTCGGTGTCATGAGTTTAGCGCAACATAAATACCTTTTGGTGTGAAGTTGTATATGTTATAGATGTCGCATACATTTTGAAATCTTGTGATCCACTATAACCACGCTTGAATTAAACCTATGGATTCACCAACATTATGTTGACGTTTTAAGCATGTTTTTTTCATGTGCTTAGCTTGGATTTTCACGGTGTGCTATTAGAAGTCTATGTGCAATGTGAATTCGACCGATTTCAAGACTATCTTATTTCATACTCGTTGTCTTATGTCAAAACCTAATATTGCTTCCGCTATGTTTTCTTATTGCTTCCGCTATGTCTTAATTACTCTGAAATGGTTTGTAAGACTTAATTACTTTTAAATTCATGCAACGAGTTGTGATTTTTTTAAAACGTACCCCTGTAGAGGTCGTTGAGATATGTATGACGTCAGGCCCCAGATGCTTATTTTGACGGGACCCTATTTGGGGGTGTGACAGATTGGTATCGAGAGCCAAGGTTATAGAGAACCATGTAGAATATATAGGCCTGGTCTATAACCAGTATATGATCCCTACGTGAATTAATTGTGCCCTTACGTGATCCCATCTCGCCTTACGTATATGATAATAAAATGTTATTATTTTACGTAACCGATAATTTCATATCTCTCTATATAATTTGTAGAATGTATTTTACTTGGTATTATATTTATTTAGTTTTCCCCTGCATAATTCATGGTTGATATAAAGGGATTTATATGAACTGTTGCTTGTGCAGGTCATGGCCATTTCCGTCATCTCGATTTCATCAGACTCATCAGAGGAGAGCGTGGGGATATCCATTGCTCGAGTTATCTTGTTCGGCACGATCCCTACTACCATTTCATCCACTGCACCTATTGTTGATTTACCCATCAGTCATGATGACACTTTACTGATACCCACTGATACACCCACTATTTTACCTGTTGTACCTACTATACCACCTACTGCTCCCACTATACAATACATTTATCTATTCATTTGCACTGATTCATCTCACAGTAACACTTCTGAGAGACCACCATCGCATGACCCATATGAGGCTACTGTTTCCCAGGGGAGGAGCCGAGTAGCAGCATGCTTATCATTACCATCACCACTTATTCGTTAGATTTTACTTGTATCACCCAATTTACCTCGCCGACCAGCTATCCTTGTTTTGCCTGGTCAGCAATTCCTGTTGGTCGACCTTATCGTACCCAGCCTAACGGGGTACTTAAGATGTTGACAGCAAGGAAGAGAGTTGGACCATCACCTACTCACTGACTTGCATTGAGATATTCAGCAGATTACTCTTCATCGGATCATTTTACCTCAGATGACTCATCACGAGATTCTCCGTCAAATTCTTCGTCAGAGACTTCATCAGATTCTCATTCAGACACTTTGTTTGATTCTTCTTCGAGACATTCTTCATCAGGTTATGTCGTATCAAATTGTCCTTGTGATTCACCGACTGCTACTTCTGCGGGGCCATCCCGCAAGAGACATAGTAATGTGTGGTTGTGTATGTGTTATTTATATATCAAGTTTTACTATTTATTTTATGCCGACTATACCTAAAAACAACACTTTAACGGGCAGTGTACCCGGTCAATTGTAGTTTCGTTGGTAAGTAGGGTGTCGATCACTAAGAGTGGAAGTTAACTCTTAATTCTACTGGTATTTTATTTACCTAGGTTTAGAACTAATCTAACCTAATTATTCTAATTAAATCTAATTAAACCTAAACTAATGCAAAGAGGGGGGTTTTCAGCCTGAAAGAATAGCACGAGTTTAATTCTAATTATCCTAAGGTAATGACAAATAACACACACAAGTGATTAATAAAATATTGAGAAGCAGTCAAACGTGAGGAAAACGTATTAGCCAGTTTAATCTTATAATATGCCATAATTGTCTATTTGTGGAATGATTGTGTTAATTCGTTGGTGGCATAGCATTCCAAAGTTAGGTGGATCTTCTCCCTAGACTCGAGGTTTGTCGCTAGTTAATCCTGTCACAATTAACCTAAACCCGCATAAAGCTCACATCGTTGATTATAATTTATCTAGGAAACTATATTTATATGTTTCTATCCCGGACTCTAAGCCTACGCCCAAACAACACCGAAGTTGCAGCGCATTAAATATGTAGGACTAGATCTAGTTAAATGATAGAAAATAAAAAATATAATTAAGTACATAAATGGTACGAAGAGATAAACATAATCAACATACAACAAATAAAGAACAAACTATATAAAGACAAATCAAAACATTATATTATCATAAACATGGCTAATACCTATACCTAAAGGTATTAGCCGATAGTCATTGTAACAATACACGAAATCATAGATGAACGATTAAACATAATGCTAATCGAACGCGTATAGTGGAGTGTAAATATTACAAGAATTTTCCCATGGCTTGGACCGCTTCGCAAAACCTTCTATTCTTTTTTTCATTCTTGTCGCATACTGTTCGCTTCTCTTTTTTTTCTTTTGTGGCGTCTGATGTCTCACTCAGGGACGAATCTTATTGTATTTATAACAAAAAAAAAGGGTGTAAACCCTTTTCTCCTCTTGTCCTCCACGTCAAACAAAACCAAGGCCCAAGACCAAGGCTTTTATTTCTCTCATCCAAACCAGCCCACACATAAATAAACTTCAAACTAATTATTGTTAAAAGGCCCAAGTATGAATTTAAAGGCCAAATCACGAACTTAGTTTTCCAGCATGCATTACCATGATCTAACTCCATAATTTTATATATTTTATCACACAAAAATAAATATCTCTTTTTCCTTTTTCCGTGGCTTTTTGAATCACCTTAAACGGAGCTCGGACGAAAAAGTTATGGCCAAAACATTGTGACGTATTCAAATCTTTTATTCTTTGATATTTTAATTTAGTTCATTGTTTAGGCTCCAAAATGTGTGGCTTTTCATTAACTTTCACCATATGCTCGATATTTACTGCAAATAATAAATATAATCAATTAAGTATTAATTCTTATATAAAAGACTGTAAAACGAGCAATAAAGAAGGGATAAATGATGCTATAAAATGGACGTTATTTGATGTCATCAAATATCCCCCCACTTGAATCATACTTGTCCTCAAATAGACTTTAGAAGTTTATAAAAATGTATCCCTAAGGATATTTTCCGTTTAAAGCATTTATTTGATCTATTACAAGTACACAACCAAACACCTCACGAAATAGAAAGATGAAATCACTCAAATCACTCAACTAATCTATGTGGTAACATGTAACTAATTCGCTCAATTACTCAGTCGTGATGAGTATTCTATCATAAGCTTGGCAAGGATACACATCTCCAACACTAAAGCCAAGGAGTAACAAGTTTATAAAGGTAAATATGGGTTTTTGTATGGAAAGGCTTACGGTTGATCATTCTACAATCTTTCACTAGAAGTACCACTCCAACAAGGCAGCTGAAGCACACATACATGGCCGTAACGACGGAATAGACATGTGTGTTCGATCACATCCCCATTCGAATTTAACCAACGGTTAGGATTAAGAATGATATAGGGTAGGAACCTTCTAACTTTCACCAAAAGTCGTAAACCAACAAGGCAGCTGAGACATGCATACATGGCCGTAATGACGGAATAGACATGCACGCTCGTACAAATTCTCATTCCCGTAAAACCAGCGGCTAATCATTAGGTGAGAGGGAAGTAAATTGTTGTTAAATATAAATCAAGAAACAAATATATTAAGCCTAAAGTGCATGTTGCTAGACACTTTTCCCGACCATTACCATGATAAAGACATAATTATTTACAACGTCTTGATCATTGATCAAAAATAACAACCTAAGTTGGCGTTCCCGTAACGGTCAACTTCCTAATTATCCCTAAAACTTTACATACTCTACAAGGTAAGTGGTGATATCTTCCACTTTGTACAATACTCTACATCGTTGACTTTTTAGGCATATCAACGAATAATCGATCCTATATGTAATTCCTTTGGTGATGCTCTTTGCGAAACGATTATCTTCAAACTTTCTTTCTCTCTCTTTTGTAGTTTCACCATCTTCACGATCATAATAATATCTTTGCGAAACGATTATCTTCCAACTTTCTTTCTCTCTTTTGTAGTTTCACCACTTTCTTCAAATCTCGGTGTAGTTTCACATCTTCACGATCATAATAATTCCGGATAATTTCTTCGATAGTTCATTCGTTCTTCGGACTCACCAATAATTGTGACGGTAGTAATATTACATGAGTTTTGACTACTAATATACATTCCCATTTGCAATGTGCAAATTTCTAACCGCACCAAAGATAGAAAATGACACAAGACTCGAGAAATATAAACTTTACACTTTAAGCAACTAGCAACTGTAAATTAAACTTAATCTAGCAGGGTAGGTTAAGGTGTAAGGGTGTAACAAAACAAATAGTTGGTGTAATTCCTAAAGGATTGGCTCTACGGGTTGATCTAGGGGAATCTTACTCTTAAAGTGAGAGTAAACAAAGGGTTTAAACGGGATGTTAACTAACCGGTGTAGTTAGTTTATAAGCAACATGTAAAGGCGATTTAGGTGTAATCCTAAAATTTACCAATTTAAACAAGTTACTCCAATTAAATCCATAATACTCATTATTGTGGTCTCAAATAGATATACCAAGCCAAGTTTTAAAGTCTACAATATCACCGGCACACTTATATTTTGTGGAATTTGGGTAAACATTTAGAAACGAAAAGGATAAATCCTCACAATATCTAACAAGGGTTATTGTGTGTGGGTTATGAATCAAGTAATTTCACAAAAGTATGATTGAAATTTTTTTAAATTTGAGCATAATTTAAGCATTTTAATCATTTTAATGTGAAAAATAGGACAAGTAAACATTCTAATTCCATCCCCCACTTGAATTATACAACGTCCTCGTTGTATATATAAAACATTAAATACGGGATTTTGAAAAGAATTAGAATGAGAAACTCCCCTGATAATTGCTCGGTAGATTCTCCATGTTGAGTTTAATAGCAAGAATTCATGTTGAATAGCCGTCTTGAAGTTTCAAGACTCTAACACTTTAAGATTTTTAGATTTGTAAATTCTCCACCAACATTTGTCCATTTTTTCTTTCACGAGGTCCTGTTTAAAATAGGAAAAACAAGTGCAATACTATATAGGAAGTCGATACGTTGTATCCATTCCCCAAGATACGTCGTATCGATACCTATGTCGTATACGGTGTATTCGTTTAACGAATACGCTGTATAAACTGTGCTGAAAATAAAGACTGGATAACGTCCAGATAGTCAATACGCCATATCTATGCGGGTTGGATATGCCGTATCAGCTATCTGGGAAGACAGACTCGATAAAAATTGAAAATTACATTCTGGGTTGTCTCCTGGCAAGCACTTTTGTTCTTGTGAGAGTCTTTAAGTTAGACTCCCTTCAGCTTCTCATTGCGCCATTCTCCAACTCCATAACCTCATCATCCTCCTTGTCAATGTTACCTCCGTAATATTTCTTCAATTGTTACCCATTGACTTTGAAGCTAAACTCATCCCTGTCAGTGATTTCTATAGCCCCATGTGGATACACTGTTTTAAAAATGTTAGGACCGCTCCATTTCGATTTAAGTTTTCCAGGGTACATCTTCAAACGAGAATTATAAAGTAGCACCTTGTCGCCTACCTTAAAATCTTTATCACCATGAAGACTAGAATCATGCCATTTCTTGGTCCGTTCTTTGTAATTCTAGTATTCTCATAAGCACCATCTCTTAATTCGGCTAACTCATTAAGCTGCATAAGACGACTTTTGCTAGCAAGCGTTAAATCTATATTACATTATTTTAATGCCCAATATGCCTTATGCTCGATTTCTACGGGTAAATGACATGCTTTCCCTTAAACTAATCTAAAAGGTGTACACCTTGTCGGTGTTTTGTAGGCCGTCCTAAACGCCCATAACGCATCGTTAAGTTTTTCCGACCAACCTTTAGGATTGTACCCCACTGATCTCTCTAGGATGCGCTTAATAGCCCTATTAGTAACTTCAGTTTGTCCATTAGATTGAGGGTGATACACCGTGGATAATTTTTGAGTCACACCATATCTTTGTAAAGCTTTTCGAGTTGGGAATTACAAAAATGTGTCCCTCTATCACTAATCAAAGCTTTAGGAACTCCAAACCTAGCAAATAAACTTCTTAAAAACATAACCACAAGGCGCACATCATTCATAGGTAATGCTTGAGCTTCGACCCATTTGGACACATAATCGACAGCTACTAATATGTATTTATTACCTCTAGATTGGGGAAATGCTCCCATAAAATCTATTCCCCAAACATCAAAGACTTCGCATACTTGGATGTTATTTTGAGGCATTTTATTCCTTGAAGATATGTTTCCTGATATTCGACATGCATCACATCGTCTTACGTACTCATTAGCATCCTTGAAGACACTAGGCCAATAAAATCCAGCCTCATAAACCTTATTTGCGGTAATATTAGCACTATGATGCCCACCAGTTGGTCCTGAATGACAATGCGCCAGAATTTCAAGGGTTTCACTTCCAGCCACACATCTTCTCATTATATTATCCGCGCACAGTTTAAATGCATAAGGTTCCTCCTAGAAGTAAGTCTTGACTTACGATAAAAATCTCTTTCTTTTTTCAAAGGTCCAATTTGGTGGAACGACCTTTCCAACAATATAATTAACGAAATTTGCATACCATGGCTCATCGTCCTTAAACTTGGATTTTAGCACCATTAAATAATCGTCAGAGAATTTATCATCAATTTCCCTCTCAGTTAACACCTCTATATGCGGATTCTTAAACCTAGATAAGTGATATGTGGCCAAGTCTTCTGCTTCCTTAAGTTTCTCCAGTACCTGCAAAAGTGATGATTTCTCCTCCCCGGATATCTTTTCTAGCTCAGGTTTCTTTTCAGAATATGGCGTATTCACTGAGTCAATACGTCGTATTGATGTTGAGTCTTTCTCTTTTAAGGTCAGTTCCTTGAGCAAGATAGCTGAGCACCTTTCGTTCATTGTTACCATACAAGCTGCTTCTAGTCTGGATTTATTCGTCAGTAAACTCTTCAGATACTTGGCGTATTTTGGCATTTGTATTAGGGCTTTGATAAACGGAATATTAAAATGGAGTTGTATAAGCCAATAGTCATTGTAACAATACATGAAATCATAGATGAACGATTAAACATAATTCTAACAGAACGAAGAGTTTTCTTATGGCTTGAACCGCTTCGCAAAAACCTTCTACTCTTTTTTTCTTCTTTGCATACTATTCGTCTACCTTTTTTTACATGGGACGAAATTGTTCTTTATAAAAGTGTCGCATGAATATATATAACAAAGAATTAGATTCTTTGTTTGCTTTCCACATCAAAACCAGCCCAACAAGGGTCTGGTCTTCTTTTTTTTTTCTTGATTTTTTTCATTCGTGGATCAGCCCAAGTCCAAGCACAATGGGGCTTTTTAGTTTCCTTAGCTTATGGATTTAAGCAATTTAGGCCAAAAAATGTACTAGATAGATTTAGCAAAAACTCCAAGAGCTACGAATTCAATTTTGTAGCAGAATAAATCACCCTTTAACTTCAGATTATTGGGTATTTCATGTCATAAAGTAGAGATTTCTTTTTCCTCTTTTCATGGCATTTTGAATCACCTAAAACGGAGCTCGGACGAAGAAGTTATGGCAAAAAACATTGTGACGTATTCAAATCTTTCATTCTTCGATATTTTATTTTAATTCATCGTTTAGGCTCTAAAATGTGTGGCTTTTCACTAACTTTCACCATATACTCGATATTTACTGCAAATAATAAATATAATCAATTAAGTATTAATTCTTATATAAAAGAATATAAAACGAGCAATAAAGATAGGATAAATGATGCTATAAAATGGACGTTATTTGATGTCATCATTATCTATATATTGGTAGTTTACAATCCACTGAACTACCCGAGGAAACATAACGTTATTTGTAGTCCTAAAAAACCTTAGTCTACCATTCACTTAACTAAAGGTAGAACCAGGATTTTATTTGTAGTTCTATTGATCCAGATATATAAATAAGTTGTATGTAGTATCTATCCCAGACTCTAGTCTACGCCTAAATAAAAATTAAGTTATAGCGCTTTATTTGTAATCCTAGATCCAGTTGAATGATAGATGAAAACATAATCGAAATATAAACGGGTATGAAGTGATAAACATAAGCTTCCCCTGAAACCAATATGTTAACCATCTCTTGAATCTTCAAATTCTGTAGGCTTTTTGTAATGATTACCAATGGAGAAAACTCAATATAACAAACTTGATGTAGAAGTAGAATAACCCAAACTTATATCTTATGTCTTGTATTATTCACGTGACTCCAAACTCATACGTAATTCCATGAAGTATGAGTAGACCTCAATCTCTTGACAAAATCCTCATCCTCAATGAGACACTTAGTTTTACAACGTAACTCCTTTAAGTGATAGCAAATGTGCACATTAAGCACCATAAGAGAAATCACACATTGCTAGATTTTGCAAGTCTTCATCAACACCGTATAAGCACGAACAAGTTATCTTTAAAAGTTTGCCAGATAACTTTTAAGATATGATAAGAACACGTACCCATGAAATTCCACTTCAACTTCAAATAAGCGATAAACAATCATCTCCGTAATCAATTATACAAACAATCCAAAAACGAGCCTTTTAAACGTTTAAGAACAAAAACATGCTTTACCCGATATCTGTCAATGCTAACAGCATTAGAACACCTCTTCTTTCTGACATCGAATATAACTAACAGTTTTAACTATGTCGAGTAGTAGTAATATTTTCGAGCAGCATAAACTTTTCTTATAACAGCACTATGTAAGCAGTATAAACTTTCCATACCTGTTCGAACCTCAAGAGTAAACATTACGAACCAAACAGCAGTAACTTATGTCGACAGCACAAAAATCATTATTTGCAATATCATGTATTCGAATTCCAACAGGCAGCATTAAGTAAATTATGAGCAGCACTAATGAATTAACAAGCAACACAAATATAAAACACCAGTAACTTCAGTTGTTCCATATTATTCCACCAGTAGAGTAACTCTTATTTGAAGTAATGTTACTCGATAAAGTAGAAGTAACCACAGTCATAAACGTTCCTTCTCCAATAACCTTACTCGTTCCATTGTGTTCACCAATAGTGCTATTCGAATCAAAAGGAGTAAAGCTATTCGTCCCTTATTCGTAGTTGATCACTCATCAAACAAACACAAACAATAATATCGATTCTTCATGAATGATTAAAGAACCAACAGCAGAAACTTTGTAAATTAGGGTTTCATTCATACCATACCTTCTGCTGCTTAATTACTGCTTCTTAAACGAACGACTTGTGAATTAGGGTTTGTTCTTGTATGCAAACGAACCTTAACTTGCTGCTGAAACCGTGATGCTATAACTCGATTACCAAGAACTCCTTTAATTAAATTAGGGTTTGGTAAAAACCCTAATGTCTTCGAATTTGATCATGCAGCTTCTAAGTAACGAGCCAAACCAATACAATCTTGATCTTGAATGGACGAACAAATAACTTCCTGTTTTATCGAGTTAAGGTTTGCAAAAACCCTAACTTCACCGAATTTGCACAAAATCAAAATCAAAAAATTTAACTTCTTTTCTTCATAAGATCGACACAAAAATACCTTGTAGTATCCTAGATCGAGAGCCACATGGCTCTGATACCACCTGATAGAACCTATAGAACGTGATAGGTTCTAGATCGTTTAAGCTCTAGTTTGTTTAGAACTAATCTAGGATTAATAATAACAAAGGCATAATAAAACAAAGATTCATTGTTATTAAAAAAGGTTTTACATTCATACATTCACTCCAAGCCTTAATTCTATATGATCAGTATAGAACGGTTACAATCTAACAGGGTTCAAGGAAACCTTGATACCTTGGGGCTACACCAACACAACTAGATGTCTACATTGTTTACACACTAGATACACACACATTTTTCTGGTGTTCACACAAACTGACACACCTAAAACAATGTCTATGGATCTCTTTATATGATAGAGTCCATAAGACTTACAAGGAAAACTAATTGTATTAGAAAACAAATCTTCCTAATATTTATCTTCATATCTTTGACCAAATCTTTTAAAATCTTCATGTACTCCTACATCTTGTAGAATTCCATAATGTCGACTTTGATCTATTTGTTTTCCTTTTGTTTCATTGTTTTGTATCATTGTTTTGTATCATCAAATCAATATAATTCTCAACAATTAACGTGGAGTTGTTTTAGCTTTTCCAAAAAATTTCGTTGCTGATCTTCTTTATTTTCTTTCCTCGATCATTTAGGAAAAGGAATCGATGGCGTTTGTTCCCTAATCGATTGTTGAACAATAGGTGCATTGGTTCCCTGAGGTTGATTCTCTATAAGGACTTCATTTGATTCAACTGGTTTATCACGAGCTTTCTCAGGAGGTTCTTCGCCATTCATGTTGGTGTTGTCCTTTTGAACGTCTTGAGTTGTTGTTTTTCCACCTCTAGTGGTTACTCCTTTAATTTCACAATTTGATGTCGGAGGACTCTCAATTATTCTCAACAACTTTTGTACCTCAAACCTAAGCTCGATTAATGAATTGTCCCATTCTTTAAACAAGATTTCATTAGTTGTTTTAAAATCATTAATGAATGCACTCATATCTTCGTGTTCACGTTTTCCCTCATCGATAAATTTGTGCAATATTTCTTCCATTATCAATTCTCTTTTTAGATAAGTGAAGTGATATGGACGAAGTCTGGACACTGTTCCTGAAAAGTAAGACATAACTCGAAGTAAAACTATTCTAGAAAACTAAACGAGAAAGCTAACTAAAAATGCTGCTGTATCAGACAGTCGATATGTCGTATTTAGTAGACTGGATACGCTGTATCGATGTTTGATGTCGAATACGTCGTATTCAAAGAAAATGGATACTCTGTATTCAATAAATAACAATAGACATTAGAAAAACAAAACTAAATTTATATTAAAAAAAATTATACTAAAAATACCAATAAAAACAAGAAATTAAACAATCACACTCCCCGATAACGGCGCCAAAAACTTGATGTATCGTTGTGTAGGTGTTATTTAGGTATCAAGTTTTACTATTTATTTAAGGCTGACTATACCTAAAAACAACACTTTAACGGGCAGTGTACCCGGTTAATTGTAGTTTCGTTGGTAAGTAGGGTGTCGATCACTGAGAGTAGAAGTTAACTCTTAATTCTAGTGGTATTTTATTTACCTAGGTTTAGTACTAATCTAACCTAATTATTCTAATTAAATTTAATTAAACCTAAACTAATGCAAAGAGGGGGGTTTTCAGCCTGAAAGACTGGCACGAGTTTAATTCTAATTATCCTAAGGTAATGACAAATAACACACACAAGTGATTAATAAAAGATTGAAAAGCAGTCAAACGTGAGGAAAACGTATTAGCCAGTTTAATCTAATAGTATGACATGATTGTCTATCCGTGCAATGATTGTGTTAATTCGTTGGTGGTATATCATTCCAAAGTTAGGTGGATCTTCTCCCTAGACTCGAGGTTTGTCGCTAGTTAATCCTGTCACAATTAACCTAAACCTGCATAAAGCTCACACAGTTGATTATAATTTATCTAGGAAACTATATTTATATGTTTTTATCCCGGACTCTTAGCCTACGCCCAAACAACACCGAAGTTGCAGCGCATTAAATATGTAGGACTAGAGCTAGTTGAATGATAGAAAATAAAAAATATAATTAAGTACATAAATGGTACGAAGAGATAAACATAATCAACATACAACAAATAAAGAACAAACGATATAAAGACAAATCAAAACATTATATTATCATAAACATGGCTAATACCTAAAGGTATTAGCCGATAGTCATTGTAACAATACACGAAATCATAGATGAACGATTAAACATAATGCTAACCGAATGCGTATAGTGAAGTGTAAAAATTACAAGAATTTTCCCATGGCTTGGACCGCTTCGCAAAACCTTCTATTCTTTTTTTCTTTCTTGTCGCATACTGTTCGCTTCTCTTTTTTTTCTTTTGTGGCGTCTGATGTCTCACCCAGGGACGAATCTTATTGTATTTATAACAAAAAAAGGGTGTAAACCCTTTTCTCCTCTTGTCCTCCACGTCAAACAAAACCAAGGCCCAAGAACAAGGCTTTTATTTCTCTCGTCCAAACCAGCCCACACATAAATAAACTTCAAACTAATTATTGTTATAAGGCCCAAGTATGAATTTAAAGGCTAAATCACGAACTTAGTTTTCTAGCAGGTATTACCACGATCCAACTCCATAATTTTGGATATTTTATCACACAAAAATAAAGATCTATTTTTCCTTTTTCCGTGGCTTTTTGAATCACCTTAAACGGAGCTCGGACGAAAAAGTTATGGCCAAAACATTGTGACGTATTCAAATCTTTCATTCTTTGATATTTTATTTTAATTCATCGTTTAAGCTCTAAAATGTGTGGTTTTTCACTAACTTTCACCATATGCTCGATATTTGCTGCAAATAATAAATATAATCAATTAAGTATTAATTCTTATATAAAAGAATGTAAAACGAGCAATAAAGACGGGATAAATGATGCTATAAAATGGACGTTATTTGATGTCATCACATAGGTCCCCTACTTCATCATAAACTGTAGCTTCACCCGTACGCGAAGCTCTATCTCCCGTGCGCACTGACCTATTGCCGCCTCGTAGAGGATTAGGGATTCCGTTTTCGTGACTGATTTTGAGGTTAGTTCAGAGGAGGGCTTTGTGCCGTATGTACCTAAAGAGATTGGGTTAGGAGTTGATGTTGAGAATAGTTACGAGCCTTACACTGAGCCCGATATTGATCCAGATGTCCAGGCAGACATTGATGCTTGTATCGCGTTTGCTGTTGATATTGCAGATAGAGGGACAAATGTTAGAGTTGAGATTGGGATTGTGGCCGAGGAGGAGGCCGAGTCTAGTGCGAGAGGCACGACTGAGATTAGGGTCGATGGATCTTTAGAGGTTATGCAGAGAGGTTTAGACGTGGTCATGCAGGAGCTATATGATCACATGATGGAGATCCCGATTCATAGAGTCAGAGTTATCGAGAGTGTACAGAGAGACTAGGGACATAGGATTGTGGCGACTAGCCAGCAGAGCGCTACTATGTCAAAGAGGATTAGTATGTTGGAGCGGGATAACATGAGACTCAGAGGCATGTTCGATGTTGAGAGATAGAGAGTTGACCGTCTTCGGCGTAGTATGTCGTATGCTCAGAGGGATTTGAGGCAGATTTGCCAATTTTGATTTTCTGATCGTGTGAGGATTGGGAGGCTTGAGACTTATGCTAAGAGGCATTTGGGTCATCGCCCCTAGATTTTGTTCCATCATTGTTCGCGTATCGATTAGTAGTATTTCGAGTAGTAGTAGCGTTAGCGATATGTAGATCCTACCTTAGAAAATCGTGATGTAATCGACTATATTCAATGTTATGAAATCTATCTTCCTATTATCTATGTTATGATGTTATTTATCTAATGCCGTTTTTCCCTATTGTTTGCGTAATATGCTATTTTTTACTTGATCGTGTCCTTGCCGTGTATTTATGTTAATCTTGGATTTTCATATTAAAATATTAAATTGTTCCATTTAACGTTTAAGGTAATTTCATCTTACCTAAGATCTCACTATGATATTTATCCTTGGTGATGTAGAAATATGCCTACTGCTACACGTTCCGGAATGACCCAAGATGTGATCAATGAGCTGATTGTCAAGCGCGTGGCAGAAGCTCTAGAAGCGTATGACACTGCTAAGAACCCTGAAACCGAAACAGAAATGGAGAATGAGCAACAAGACGACAATATCGAGGCCAATGTTAATAATGGGAACGGTAACGGGAATGGGAATAGAAACCTCAATGTGAACAACAGAGGTGTTGTACCCGTTGCTCGAGAGTGTACCTACCAAGACTTTATGAAGTGTCAGCCGCTGAACTTCAAAGGAACTAAGGGAGTTGTTGGTTTAACCCGTTGGTTTGAGAAAATGGAGACGGTGTTTCATATTAGTAATTTCCCTCGAAGGTATCAAGTGAAGTATGCATCATGCACCTTGTTGGACGGTGCATTAACTTGGTGGAATTCTCATAAAAGGACAGTTGGAGTTGATGCTGCTTATGCCATGACGTAGAAGGCACTCATGAAACTAATGACTGAGGTGTATTATCCTAGGAATGAGATCCAGAAAATGGAAACAGAATTATGGAACTTGACAGTGAAGGGTAACAACCTGACTGCTTACAACTAGAGGTTCTAAGAGTTGACCCTGTTGTGCACTAAGATGGTCCCAGAAGAGGAAGATCGGGTTAAGAAGTACATTGGAGGTCTTCCGGATAACATTCAAGAGAATGTAATTGCTGCTCAAACCCACTAGACTCGAGGATGCAATCCGTATTGCTAACAACTTGATGGACCAGAAGTTGAAGGGTACGCTGTCAAGAATGCTAAGAATAAGAGAAGGTTCGACAATAACTCAAGAGATAACCGTGGACAACAGCAACAACCTTTTAAGAGGTAGAATGTTAATGGTCAGAATGTGGCAAGGGCTTATACTTTCGGGAATAATGTTGAAAGGAGAGGGTATAGTGGAGCTTTTCCTTACTGCAACAAGTGAAGAATGCACCATGAAGGGCCGTGTGTGGTGAAGTGTGGCAACTGCAAGAGGGTTGGTCACATGACTAAAGATTGTAAAGTCGTAGTTGCTGCTACCACTCAAAAGGCCCAGGTTGGGAATCAGAACGGAAATACTTGCTATGAGTACGGAAGACAAGGACATTATTGAAATGAGTGTCCCAAGTTGAGAAACCAGAACCGTGGAAATAAGATAGGGAATAAGACTGGGAACATTGAAGCTAAGGCAAGAGCTTATGCAATTGGCAAAGGAGGAGCTAACCCTGATTCCAACGTTGTCACGGGTATGTTCCTTCTCAATAATTGTTATGCTATCATGTTATTTGATTCGGGTTCCGATAGGAGTTTTTTGTCGACTACCTTTAGTGCCTTTCTTGATGTCATCCTATCTACTTTAGACACTAGTTATGCCGTAAAATTAGCCGATGGAAGAATTTCAGAAACTAATGTGGTACTTAGAGGTTGCACGTTAGGATTACTAGGTCACCCATTCAACATTGACATTAATGCCTGTAGAACTTAGTAGTTTTGATGTCATTGTTGGTATGATTTGGTTGGGCAAAATAACATCGTATTCAATTGCGACTAAAAGATCATTCGTATTCCTTTATGAGACGATGGTGTTTTGAAAATCGAAAGAGGTGCGATGGATGTAATTGGTGGAATGTAAGTCGAAAGTTGAATAATCATTCTCATGCACCAAAACCTTAAAGTACATCCAGAAGGGTTACCTTGTTTACCTCTCACAAGTTATGGCAAAAAGACTGCTGACAAGCTCGGAAGAGAACCGACTTGACGATGTCCAAATGTATGGGATTTTCCTAAAAAGTCTTTCCAGAAGATTATCCTGGATAACCACCTACCCTACAAAGTCAATTGTTAAATCGACTTAGTCTCTGGTGTGACACCCGATAGCGCGATCCCCCACAACGTTTTAGCACCGTCAAGAAGAGAATGCAAGAGTTATCAACTCAATTGCAGAGAACCTTTTTGACAAGGGAATTATAAGACCCCAGTATCCTCACCCTTAGGAGCTCCGTTTTGTATCGTCAAGAAGTAAGATGGATCTTTTGCAAATGTGTATAACGACACCGAGACCTAAAGAAACTTAATGTGAAGAACCGATACCCACTTTTGAGATTTGATGACTTGTTTGATCACCTGCAAGGGTCAAGAGTCTACTCTAAGATCGACTTGAGGTCGGTTATCACCAACTCAGAATTCGTGAAGAGGATATCCCAAATACGGAATTTAGGACTCGCTATGGTCACTATGAGTTCCAAGTAATGCCATTGGACTAACTAACACACCGACGATATTCATGGATCTGATGAATCGGGTGTGCAAACTGTATTTGGATAAATTCATGATCGTTTTCATCGATGATATATTGATCTACTCCAAGAATAAGAAGGAGCATGAAGGACACCTTAAGTTGATATTGAGGTTACTTAAGGAGGAGAAATTGTTCGCCAAGTTTTCCAAGTGTGAATTCTGGTTATCAAAGTTGAAATTTCCCGGTCACATGATTGATAATGAAGGCATACACGTTGATCCTGCTAAGATTGAGCCATTTAAGGATTGGGCGTCACCCATGACTCCAACCGAAATTCGTCAATTCTTAGGTCTCGCCGGTTATTACCGACGATTTATCGAAGGTTTCTCAAAGATCGCTAGACGTATGACGAAATTGACTCAGAAGAGCATGAAGTTTGAGTAGGGAGAAAAAGCAGAAACTTCATTTCAGCTGTTGAAACAGAAATTGTGTAGTGCGCCAATTTTGGCCTTACCAGAAGGAAGTGAGAACTTTGTGGTCTACTACGATGCTTCGCATAAAGTTCTGGGCGTAGTTTTGATGCAAAGAGAGAAGGTCATAGCCTACGCATCTCGCCAACTCAAGGTTCATGAGAAGAACTATACCACACACGATTTAGAGCTTGGAGCAGTAGTGTTTGCCCTGAAGATGTGGAGGCACTATCTGTATGGCACGAAGTGTGTTGTGTTCACTGATCACAAGAGTTTGCAGCTTATTCTTGATCAGAAAGAACTAAACATGAGACAGCGTCGATGGTTGGAATTGTTAAGGGATTACGACTGTGAGATTAGATACCACCCAGGAAAGGCAAACGTGGTTGCAGATGCCTTGAGCCGGAAGGAAAGGATCAAGCTGATAACATACCTTTTTAGGGGTAATTATAATATCAAATATAGTATACGTATTCCGAAAGATTCGAAGAAATTTACTTTTGACCAAAGCAAAATCTAAAATCTCCCGGGTCGTTTCCCAACGAGGTGTGAATTGAGAATCGGGATTAAGTTCGTGGTCGCGTTTTTGAATGATTTTAAAGTTTTTGGGTTTGAATTCTATTTCTACAATAATAATGCAAAAACTAGTAAAAGAAACCCTAAAATGAAAGCAATTAAATATTTAAACCTAAAAACAAGAACGAGACCAAATCCCGTTCTTTAAAAATTGAAATTCTAAAAATTTAGCCCTACGAAAGCAAATTTAATTTTCCTACGTCCTAAACGGATAAAAAAAATTTTTAAAAAAAAAGATTATAGTTTTTTTGACTTATTAAAATAAGTTATTAATGAATTAAAAACTATTTTTTCTAATAAAAAAAAGTAATTAAAAAATACTAAACCGCCCTCCCGACTTAAAAAAAAAAAATGGGGGAAAAATTTGAAAAAATTCTGAAAAGTAGTTTAAAGAGTGTTGGTTTTAAGAAAAATGAAATGATGTTAACAGCTTATCTAAATAAGCTGTTAATAAGCCGAAAATGGCTTATGGCTTAAAAGGCTAAAAAAGGTGAATATGAATAATGTAACCCAAATCTAAACGAAAAGACCCAATGGACAGAGTGTGTTGGTGTGGTGTGAGTAAAGCTTTGTTTAGGTTAGGTGAGAGTCTACAGGATCGAGCCTTGCTCACCCTAGACTTCACAATTTCCAAAAGTTTTTTATTTTGCAAAATTTTTTTATGGAAAAGCTTAAGGACCCGAAAATAAGTAATTTTAAAAAAAATGACTTTTTATAAGAACCACAAATAAGCACAGTAATAAGCTAAAAAGAGTAACAGATATGGCTTTTTAACACTAAGTACTAAAGAACCAAACTGTTAAGCATTTTTTAGACTAAATAAGCACTAGAAAAGCAAATAAGCTAACAAAAGACAACAAACTATATCTAAAAAGCACTAAGGCTAAAAAATAAGCAACTGAATTGAGCTAAATTAAACTTAAAAATGACAGAATCACTTGGAAGGCTTTAAACTAAAAATTTCAAAGCTAAAAGGCTAATAAGCTTGAATAAACTATAACCTAGGTAAAATAAGCTAAAATGACTTGAAACTAACCTAATAAGCAAATTTAAACCTAAATAAAGCAAACCTAACAGCTAAAATGCTTAAATAAGCAAATAAGCTCTTTGGGCTAAAACTGTAACCAAACAGCCTCTAGAGGCACTTTTGAGCTTAAATTTAAGCTCCTAAATGGATCCTTATGGCTAAGTGGCTTATATGCCCTTAAAGCTTATCCTAAGAGCTACAATAATCAGCAATCAATAAGGAGTTTGAAACACTTATAAGCCAAGAAAAAGCTGGAGGAAAACTGCTTCTTACACAGCATGCACCATTTTTTTGGTTTTCTTAAAAAGAGAAGTAGCTATTTGCAGACCTAATTTAACTATCTAGAATAAGTTAAAAATGAAAAATAAGCTGAAACAGATGGAATATTGTCTACAAACTACTTATGCAAGAGCTTACAAGAACTAAAAACTACTTTAACCTATATAAATTTGTAAAAGAAAAAGGCTGTTTTTAACTTAAAAGTCACTTGACCAAATTTTGACAGAATATGACAAAACAAAAGTAAACTAACAAAGACTTACACTACTGCATTTTTACACTTAAAAGAACACAAAAACAAGACTTAAAAGCTGTTTTTATAGTCCTTATCACACAAGCTTATTCAAGACTGTTTTTACACCACAGATTAAGAAAACTTGTAGACATAACCATAAAATTCACTTTTAAACTTTAAAACTTCTTAAAAACAGATGAACACAGCTAAAAAAAGCTTGTTAAAGTTAAATGAATGACCCGAGAAGTTTTACAACTAAATTTGACCCATTTTGACAGTTAACCCAAACACCCCTTAAAAAGTTTAAATTCTATTTTTAAGCTTGATTAACAAAGTTTTAAGCAAAGATTTGTGAAAACAGATAAAAGTATGAGCAAATAAATCATAAATGAGCAATTCTAAACAGAAGATAAGCACTAAAATAAGCAAATAAGCAATAAGCAGCTAAAAGCAATTTAAGATAGATTTAATTAAAAACTCAAACAAAGCACATGTAAGTAATAAATAAGCATAAGACAACATAAATAAGCAACAATAAGCAATAATAAGCAGAGATAAGCAAAAATAAGCACATGAACAGTAATAATGCAAAAAATAAAAAATGAAACTCACAAAGTCCAAAAGCTTTTGTGACAAGCTTACTTAACCAACCAAAACTATCCGTAATCTTCCAGTGAAGCTCTCACCAATGACCATCCAAGATTTACCATGCTCCATGAATCTTTGACAGATTTTTGTGATTTTTGGTTTTTTAAGACAGAATTGAAAACAAGCTTATATAATACATGCCTTTTTGAAGATGAGACAAACGCTTATATAAGAGCTTACAATCTGAATTGAGAAAGACAAGTAAGTAAATGACATGTATAAAAGATAACTTGAATTTTTCATGAAACTGAAAAAATTTGACAAGGGTTTTCCTATATTAAAGGTGGAAAAGTAACTAAGATTGCAGTATTTTAATGGTCCAAAATTTTGTTTATACAAGACTTGAAAAAATTCATGACCAATGTGAGAAATAGCGTGCTACAATTGTCCTAATAATTTATACTAGAATCTTCATGGTCTTGTGACGTTTCAATTTTAGCTCTCTTCTTGTGAGCGGAAAGAGCACTTGTGGTCTTGTGTGAGGTATTCCAAAAATCAATCTCTAGCTTCCATTACGTGTGTTATCCAAGGGAGTTTATCATCATCAACTCCAACACTTTGGTTTCTTGTCAAGTTCCATCCACGAATGAAAGTTTCCATAGGATTGGCCAGGTGGGAGTGGGGGTTGTGGGGGCCAACAATGGATTTGGCTGTTTATAAGAATTGGGGTTTGATGGAAAGTGATATTTTTGTCTGTGGTTGTAGAATTCCGAAGGTGAGGAAAAGAATTGGGAAAAATATGGGGAAATAGTGTCCTGGGTGCATTGGCGGAAAAGAGGTTTAGGATTTGACTGGTAAAACGTTGGTGGGGAATGGCAATTGAAGTCCCTCCACTTGTATTATTGTATTACATCGGAAGTCCTTGTGGTGATAATTATATAAAGGATTTGGCAATTTTGGTCCTCCAAGGTGTATGGTATGTTTGCAATCTTTTCCGTCAAAGAGTGTGTGCTAACAACTTAACAGGTTTCAGGGGTTAATGGACTTAACGCTGTTAAGTGTGATTGGAGCCTCAAAATGTGCGATGGGCCGGATAAGTATAAAAAGGTTTTGGGCCCTTTTTCATGTATTGGGTCTTCTATAATCACTAATGGCTGAACCCCGCCCATTGAGATGGGTGCCGGAATATGGGCCCGATTACATATTTTCTTTGTTTAGGCATCGGCTTTGACCTTGACTTTGCGGGGTTGACTTTGACTTTTGACTTTGACTTTGAATTTTGACTTTGACTTTGACTTTTTCACACTCTTCCATTTCGTGCTCGGTTTTGTCGTTTTTTTGCTTTGTTTTTCAGTCCTTATTGTGGATATCCGTTTCTGCACAATAAAAGAAAAACCATACAAAACAATTCTTTTTAGTACGTCTGTTTTTTGTCATTTAAGTCCGGTTATTATGGAAAATGGTATGTGTAATTAAGCACATACCAAAATCCCCCATACTAAATTATTGTCGTGTCCTCAAAACGCATGCTATAAGTTAAACAACTTAAGAAAACTAAGAATCTCATCCCACTCCGACAACGTATACCTCAGAAAAGGTATGCTGAAGTTGTTTCAACAGGGAAGAATTAAAGAATCATAGCTTTAAAAAGCCCCCGTTTTTAATACCATTTTTAAATAAATACACTTATTACCTACACATTATTTTTTGTATTTTACCTTTTTCAATTTTTTGTACTTTCAATGCTTTTTCTTTTTTAGCAACTACTAGAACTTTGACTTTTATGTTCAGAACTTTAGGGTCATAAGAACAATAGACATTTCAATCTAAAATGCCTCAAAAAGAAAAATTCAATCGTCCCGACTTTTCATTTCTCCAAACCAAGCTTAAAAAAAACCGAAATCACCAATAAATTAAGTATAAATTGCTAACACAACTCAAATTTGTAACTTGTGAAACTTTTCACTCCCGACAATTATTATATATTAGGTGAATGTGCCATTTCGAATTTCAACCATGATCAACAACGTTTTGCAAAATTACTAAGCTTCATCACGTTCCCCCCGAGAATAATGAGTTTGGAAGGCTAGATCATCCCATGTAGCGACACTTCGTCGTCGGCAGATCCAACCTTGCGGCTAAGTGAACCAGTCTTTTTGACAACTCACAAGAGACTAGTAATCTGAGACTCACGGACCTTCGATTTCAAAAACTCTTAGGTTTCTCGTTGATACATAAAATCACAACTTAAAACGACATAGTCTTAGTTCAAAAGCATATTTAAATTTAAGAAAAAGAGATTTTCCCTATATTTATTCACGTTTACTACACTTAATACAATTATTCATTCTTAAGGAAATCCTTGACCTTTTAAAAGGCTGCAACATCGGTTGTGAGCCGGCAAGATGCAGCAAACTTTTATCAGTCTCGGATAAATACTATGTGCCTTATTTTAGAAGACTGTAACATCGGTTGTGAGCCGGCAAGATGCAGTAAACTTTTATTAGCCCACAGTTTATTATTATTATTATTACCTCATTTTTTCTTTTTTCTCTTTTTTTAACATATAATATCGATATAGATAAAATTTCTTTTTAGAAAATTTAAGTACAATTTGAACTAAAATTATTGATATCGATACATACTTCATAATATTGTTGATTTAAGTTAATTTTCAGGAGGCACGTATTATTAGTCCGGTGTAGAAGATTATGGGAGAGAAGCCACAAACTACACTTATGAAGCCTCTTAAGATTTCTAACTAATCCTTGTTTTAGCATCTAACTCTACTTAACTCTATCATTTTTGTTCTTCGCAAAGATCCGCAGAAATTGCTTTATCTAAAGTTAAGGAACAGCTAGAGCTCTACACCGCTTCAGATCGAGTCAAAATTTATTCTTTTTCTACCCAGCAAGAAAGTCAAAATGTGAATAAAAACTTATTTTATTTTTGAAATTATTGATTTTTTTTTAACTTTTTAGGTATTTTTAGTCGGATGGTAAAACAAGATTACGTGAAAACATCGATGAAGGACAATCAATTTCATTAGATCCCCCCAATACAAGAACTAAACAATTGTCCTCAATGGTTTAAGGAAGGGTATCTTCGTAAATCTAAGCCGTTTATTAAGTATGCTTTAAGATAAAGTTAGTCGATCAAGATTTGGATATCTGGTTTCCAAAGTGAAGTGAGGATGTGAAGTCGGAGTGATCGAAGGACAAAAACAGCTGGCACGAGAGACTTCAATAATCCGGGGACAATCCTGGAATACAACAAAAAACACAAAGAACAGGATTAGGAAGAGGGTCGAGCCCTCTCTAACAACTCACTTATTTCATTACTACTATATAATTATATTAGGATACGCATAGGTTGCCACCCACGAAGCGCTTGTTTAAGGTTCATTAGGTTGACCCGATCCCCATCATACTAGGCTGGTCAAAGGGGATAGAAATGGAGAACAGAACATCCAAAAAACTAAATGTCTCTCAATAAGAGCAAGGAAAATCTACATCGGCTTTTAAAAATTTTTAATGACTTTGAAAGCTTTAGGGGCCCCGATGAGTAATTCTTGGAGAGAGAAAGTTATGAACTCCATAGAAGTGTGAATCCCGGGGTTGAAACTTTTTCCTCTTTTCGTGTTTTCGTCTGAAAACGAGAGTAGAGTTTCGGACCCGGAACTTCTTTGTGGAAAGGAAGTTCATAAAGAGGAGGATTAAAATCCTCAAGAATTAAAGAAGCATTAGATATGGATATCTTCTTTACATTCTTATCGTAGTGTTCTCGATATATGTGACTTCGAAAAGGGTTCTCATGATATGAGTATTTACCGGATTAAATTACTTGTTACTTGGTATGGTTGATTGGCTAAGCCTTTCAACCTCGGAAAAATCCTCATAGAGAACCGAGTCACACTCGGGGGAAGGAAGGAGATCACTTGATTTAGGGGGATCAAGTTCTACAATCAAGAGTTTAGACTCTTTGATTTTATCTTCCTTGAAGTCAAAAAGTATCTTAATTAACGGTCTTAAATATCAAAATTTTAATCATAATAAAACATTCCAATAATTTGGTAGGGATGATTGTAATCAAGAGCATGTTCATCGGTGAACATCTCAGAAAGGGTATCAACAAGATTGTCCCATTCGCTGATTGTTTATCAAACCGAAAATTCGAGATATAATCCATTTCTCGATATGGATCAAGGTTAAGCAAATACTCTATTTCTCAAAAAGATTAAAATTCGGCATAAAGGGAAGGTAATCAATTCCATGGCTGGAAATGTAAAATGAGCGAGTTCTGCTGGCGAATCCTCAAAGGAATAGTCGCTAGGTCTAGTAATCGGAGGGATAGGTGAATAATGAAGTAGGTACTGTCCACTTAAAGAATTATCATTATTTGGCGGGAGATCTTTGGTTTTATCATGATTTAGCAAAGTTCTCAGTATAAATGTCTCCCTCTGGATCAAAGATATCCTCATTAACTTCCGGTGAAGTTAACTCGGTATGAGAAGTGAGAGAAGAAGAGGGATTGCCACTTGGATGATTGGTAATCTTTTCATTTTCCAACAAGTCTTCAAGATATTCTTCGTGTGAAATATTGTAGATATCAATCATGTTGATTGATTCTTTTTGAGGTGTATTAGAATATCTTGAAGTGTCATTGTCTCATATTAAGGATCACTCTTTTGTCACCAGTCACGGAGATTATTTCTTCTTCGTTGAAAGTACTAGTCAAATCAGAGCGGTCCGTAAGAAAGGTATTCCTAAGATGAGGGGACACGAGGATCACTTTCATAATCAATGATGACAAAATTGGCAGGGAATGTAAACTTTCTAACCGGAACAAAGACATCTCTTGCAATTCCAGCCGGTGTATAAATTGTCCGGTTAGCTAGTTCAAGGGTCATGCGGGTGGAAATAAGCTCGGGTAAACCTAACTTTTTCCAAACCGAGAGTGGCATCAAATTGATGCTAGCACCTAGATCGGCTAGGGCCTTGCACTTGTCACTAAAACCACACGGGATGAGAAATTTCCCCGGGTCTCTAAGTTTTTTAGGTAACTTCTTAAGGATAACCGCTGAGCAATTTTCATTGAGGGGTGTATTTGCCAGCTCTAAAAGTTTCTCCTTATTGGAAAGGAGACTTTTAAGCATCTTTTGGTATTTCGGGATTTGAACCAAAGCATCGGCAAAAGAGATATTGATGTGAAGTTGTTTGAACATTTGCCAAAATTTGTGAATTTGGACTTCATCTTTCTGTTGCCATTTTTCTTGGTTCATTCTTGAAGGATAAGGGTTACGAGGGTGACGAGGATCCCTTTGGTGAACCACATAATTTCTTTGTAAAGGAGGTTTAGCTTTTTGGACAAGAGGAGGTAGGACCTTAATGGTAAACTCAGCGAGTTCTGGGTCAGTTAAAGTCTCCTCTACACGTTTATCCTCCTCCAGATTAATGAATAGAGGAGGTATAGGAACGGTTGGTCCATCAGGAACAAGACCACTTCGGATGGTGATGGCTTTCAATTCACCTCTCGAGTTAGCAACGGTGTTGCTAGGGACGATGATCCCGAAACTGCGAGGTATAGAAGAAGCGGTGATTTCTTTTGGAGCAAGCTAGCCATCATGTTCTTATGTTATTTGTTTGATTAGACATTGAAGGCTTGAATCGACCAAGTTTGATTTCATTCCTTAACTCATTTTTCACATTGTTAATATGATTTTGCATGGCTTTCATATTAGCCTCATTTGTTTTCTTAAATTTCTCCAACTTACTTAAAGGTACAACTTGATTTTGTTGAGTTGGAGCTTGATAAGATGTATCTTGATTGAAATTGTTTCCTCGATTAAATCCTTGAGGTTGGCTAAACCGGTTTTGATTATTTTGCACATTAGGTTGAGCAAAACCCGATGGTCGAATTTGATTAGCCACACTCAGAGGACGATAACCAGAATTACCCTGATTGTAGTTAACCGCGGCTGCTGAAACGTATCCTTGAATATTATCCCGATATTTTGGGAAAGTGTTGCCATCGGCGGGGAGACACTGATAATAGGGATGAGCACCACCACAAGTAACACAAGTTTCCTCAATGGCTTTTACGGAAGCTGGAGGTGGGGTTGCTTGAAATTGTTTGAGAATAACGGTCATGGCGGTAGTCACAACACTTGTTTGCTGATTAACTGCCTGAGTAAGTTTGGCTATCTTAGAGGAAGAAGAAGAATTAACATCACTTGATTTCACTTGAGAAACAATCGATTAGTTTCGTGAATTGCGGACCTTGGATTTGTTTTCGATAATCATCAACACATCTTGAGTACTTCTTTCCAAAAGATTACTACCGGCGGCAGAATTCAAAGAATCTTGGTCGATTGGGTTTAAGGCATTGTAGAAGGTATCAAGTTGATGCAATTCGGTAAAACCATGATAAGGGCATGCATGAAGGAGATCCTTGTAACGGTCCCATGCCACATGAAACGATTAACCAAAACGTTGTTCAAAGTTGGAAATTTCATTTTGGAGATTTATCGTTCTTGAGGGAGGAAATAATTCATTGATGAATTTGGAAACAAGATCTTCCCAAGTAAAAATAGAACGATGGGGTTCTTTTTCGAGCCAACGACGGGCTGCCCCCGCAAGAGAGAATGGAAAAAGCATAAGCTTAATCGCCGAATTAGACACATCCTTGTATTTTATGGTGGAAGTTATCTTGTTAAACCAACGAATGTGATCATGAGGATTGTCTTTCTTAAGTCCGAAGAATTGGTCCGAAGTCATCATATTAGTGAGACTATGCTTGAGCTCGAAATGATCAGCAAGAATCGGTGGAACCACGATTGCCTCCGCATAACCCTCGGTGGTTGCACGGTGCTTTTTCCGCATAGTTCGTTGATCGGTCAATCGTATCTTAGGGAGATTCTTAAAGAGAAAAGGTTGCTTTGTTTGAACGTCTCTTGGTTACGGACGTTTCGGATTTGAAGTAGTTAGATTAGGATGATGATTTCACCAACTAGATTCGAAGAAGAGGACAAGTGCGCATGCACTAAAAACAAAGAATTTCACAATTATTTTGGATATCCGAAAGTTAAATGTCCACGGGAGTCTTCTAACTACTCACAAGAGGCGTGAAGGAATTAGCATGCCGAAGCGATTTAAATGCATTCTTGCTTTTTGGATGATGTTCTTGGATTAAAGCACGCCCTTATACCTCCTTATAGTTTGATAATTCAAAGGTGAGACGATTTATATCGATTCAACACACGGATTTGTTTTGTTGGTTTTTTTAATTTTTTTGGTACTTTCAATACTTTAGGAAAAGTATTGTTGGTATTTTTTAATTTTTTAATAATAAGAAAATATTCACAAAGAAGATGATAACTTTCACGAGGAAGGTGTCTTCAAAAACTAATCTTTCAAACGAATAACACGATAAATCATCTCACACCTCCCGGCAGACTGGCGCAAAAATTGCGCTGTCCTTTTTTGTATATATAAATAAATATAATCATATATGGATAAGATCATTAAATAAGAGAGAAGTATTCTTTCGGCTTTTAAAAGAGGAAATTACTTTTAACCAAAGCAAAATCCCTAAAAAACCTTCCCGGTCGTTTCCCGTCGAGGCGTGGATTAAAAATCGGGATTAAGTTCGTGATCGCGTTTTTGAATGGTTCAATGATTTTTTGGTTTGGATTCTACTTCTACTGATAATAAGCAAAGAAAAGTAAAGAAAACCTAAAAACGAAAGCAACTAAAGCTTAAAACCTAAAAACGATAACGGGATTCAAATCCCGTTCTTTAAAAATTGAAATTCTAAAAATTTAGCCCTACGAAAGCAAATTTAATTTTCCTACGTCCTAAACGATAAAAGAAAATTTAAAAAAAAATTATAGTTTTTTGACTTTTTAATAAGTTTTTATGAATTAAAAACTATTTTAATAAAAAAAAGTAATTAAAAATACTAAACTTAATGGGAAAAATTTGAAAAAATTCTGAAAAGTAGTTTAAAGAGTGTTGGTTTTAAGAAAAATGAAATGATGTTAACAGCTTATCTAAATAAGCTGTTAATAAGCCAAAAATGGCTTATGGCTTAAAAGGCTAAAAAAGGTGATATATGAATAATGTATGCAAATCTAAACGGAAAAGACCCAAGGACAGAGTGGTGTTGTGTGGTGTGTGTAAAGCTTTGGTTTAGGTTGGTGAGGTCTAGGGTTCGAGCCTTGCTCACCCTAGACTTCACAATTTCCAAAAGTTTTTTATTTTGCAAAATTTTTTTATGGAAAAGCTTAAGGACCCGAAAATAAGCAATTTTAAAAAAATGACTTTTTATAAGAACCACAAATAAGCACAGTAATAAGCTAAAAAGAGTAACAGATATGGCTTTTTAACACTAAGTACTAAAGAACCAAACTGTTAAGCATTTTTTAGACTAAATAAGCACTAGAAAAGCAAATAAGCTAACAAAAGACAACAAACTATATCTAAAAAGCACTAAGGCTAAAAAATAAGCAACTGAATTGAGCTAAATTAAACTTAAAAATGACAGAATCACTTGGAAGGCTTTAAACTAAAAATTTCAAAGCTAAAAGGCTAATAAGCTTGAATAAACTATAACCTAGGTAAAATAAGCTAAAATGACTTGAAACTAACCTAATAAGCAAATTTAAACCTAAATAAAGCAAACCTAACAGCTAAAATGCTTAAATAAGCAAATAAGCTCTTTGGGCTAAAACTGTAACCAAACAAGTCCACTAGAGGACACTTTTTTGAGCTAATTTAAGCTCCGTATAATGATCCTTATGGCTAATGCCTTATAATGCCCTTAACGCATATCCTATGAGCTACAATAATCAGCAATCAATAAGGAGTTTGAAACACTTATAAGCCAAGAAAAAGCTGAAGGAAAACTGCTTCTTACACAGCCTGCACTATTTTTTTTGTTTTCTTAAAAAGAGAAGTAGCTACTTGCAGACCTAATTTTAACTATCTAGAATTAGTTAAAAATAAAAAATAAGCTGAAACAGATGGAATATGGTCTACAAACTACTTATGCAAGAGCTTACAAGTCCTAAAAACTACTTTAACCTATATAAATTTGTAAAAGAAAAAAGGTTGTTTTTAACTTAAAAGTCACTTGACCAAATTTTGACAGAATATGACAAAACAAAAGTAAACTAACAGAGGCTTACACTACTGCATTTTTACAAAAAAGAGAACACAAAAACAAGACTTAAAAGCTGTTTTTATAGTCCTTATCACACAAGCTTATTCAAGACTGTTTTTACACCACAGATTAAGAAAACTTGTAGACATAACCATAAAATTCACTTTTAAACTTTAAAACTTCTTAAAAACAGATGAACACAACTCAAAAAAGCTTGTTAAAGTTAAATGAATGACCCAAGAAGTTTTACAACTAAATTTGACCCATTTTGACAGTTAACCCAAACACCCCTTAAAAAGTTCAAATTCTATTTTTAAGCTTGATTAACAAAGTTTTAAGCAAAGATTTGTGAAAACAGATAAATGTATGAGCAAATAAAGCATAAATGAGCAATTCTAAACAGAAGATAAGCACTAAAATAAGCAAATAAGCAATAAGCAGTTAAAAGCAATTTAAGACAGATTTAATTAAAAACTCAAACAAAGCACATGTAAGCAATAAATAAGCATAAACAAGCATAAGACAACATAAATAAGCAACAATAAGCAATAATAAGCAGAAATAAGCACATGAACAGTAATAAGCAAAAGATAAAAAATGAAACTCACAAAGGTCCAAAGCTTTTGGCAAGTACTTAACAACCAAAACCAGTCCTAATGCTTCCCATGAAGCTCTAAACCCATGGCCATCCAAGATTTACCATGCTCCATGAATCTTTGACAGATTTTTGTGATTTTTGGTTTTTTAAGACAGAATTGAAAACAAGCTTATATATAAGCTTTTAATGATTCAAAAGCTTATATAAGAGCTTAACAACTGAATTTAAAATACAAGTAAGTAAATGACAGTATTTAAAAGAAAACTTGAAATTTCATTAACTGGAAAAAGATTACAATGCTTGAAAATTAAATGATAATAATTTAAATGACAAGTAAATTAAATTGCAGTATTAAAAATGGTACAAATTTTGTTAATACAAGACTTGACAAAATTCGACCAAGGAAAATAAGCTACAAGGGTCCCATATTTATACTAGAATCTTCAAGGTCTTGTGTCTTCAATTGTGCTTCTTCTGTGAGAGGAAAGAGCACTTGTGTTTCTTGTGTGAGGTAGTCCAAAAATCAATCTCAGCCTTTCATTATGTGTGTTCTCCAAGTTTTATCATCACAGCCTTACATCTTGGTTTTCTTGTCATAGTCCCATCAACGAATGAAAGTTCATAGGATTGCCAACATAGATTTGGCTGTTTATGAAGTGGGGTTTGATGGGAAAGTGATATTTTTTGTCTGTGGCTGTAGAAGTCGAGGTGAGGAAGGTGAATGAATAATGTCAATGGGTGCTTGGCGGGAAAAGGGGATTAGGTTTGACTGGGTAAACGTTGTGGGGAATGGCAATTTAAGTCCCTTCACTTGTATTGTTGTATTACATCAGAAGTCCTTGTGGTGATAATTATATAAAGGATTTGGCAATTTTGGTCCTCCAAGGTGTATGGTATGTTTGCAATTTCCGTCCATGTGGTGCTAACAAACTTAACAGGTTAAGGGTTATGGACTTAACGCTGTTATGTGTGATTGGGCCCTCATTATGGGTGTCTTGGGCCGTAATATAAAAGGGTTTTGGGCCCTTTTTCATGTAATGGTCTTCAATAATACACTAATGGGCTGACCCGGCCCATTAGATGGGTGCGGATGGGCCCATTAAATATTTCTTTGTTTAGGCATCGGCTTTGACCTTGACTTTGCGGGGTTGACTTTGACTTTTGACTTTGACTTTGAATTTTGACTTTGACTTTGACTTTTTCACACTCTTCCATTTCGTGCTCGGTTTTGTCGTTTTTGGCTTTGTTTTTCGTCCTTTTGTTGGATATCCGTTTCCTGCACAATATAAGAAAAAACATACAAATACAATGTATTTTTAGTACGTTTTTGGTCATTTAAGTCCGGTTTTATTGGAAAATGGTATGTGTAATTAAGCACATACCAAAATCCCCCATACTAAACTATTGTCGTGTCCTCACGCAATGCTATAAGTAAACACTTAAGAAAACTAAGAATCTCAATCCCACTCGACTAATTACCTCGAAAAGTAGCTAAGTGTTCATCAAGGAGAATTAAAGAATCAATAGCTTTAAAAAGCCCCGTTTTTACCATTTTTAAATATATACACTTATTACCACACATATTTTTGTATTTTTCCTTTTTCTCATTTTTTGTACTTTTCATGCTTTTCTTTTTAGCAACTAACTAGAACGTTTGACTTTCTTTATTTTCATAACTTTTAGGGTCATAGAACAAGAAACATTTCAATCCTAAAATGCTCAAAAAGATAAATTCATCGTCCCCGACTTTTCATTCGTCCCAAACCAAGCTTAAAACCGAAATCACCATTAAATATAAGTAAAAATGCTAACACTACTCATATTTGTAACTTGTGAAACTTTTCACTCCCGACAATTATTATATATTAGGTGAATGTGTCATTTCGAATTTCAACCATGGATCAACGTTTTGCAAAATTACTATGCTTCACGTTCCACCCGAGAATAATGAGTTTGAAGGCGAGATCATCCCATGTAGCGACTTTCGTCTCGGCAGATCCCAACCTTGCGGCTAAGTGACCAGGCTTTTGACACCTCACAGAGACTAGTATCGAGACTCACGGACCTTCGATTTCAAAAACTCTTAGGTTTCCCGTATATACATAAAATTACAACTTAAAATGTAATAGTCTTAGTTCAAAAGCATATTTAAATTTAAGAAAAAGAGATTTTCCCTATATTTATTCACGTTTACTACACTTAATAGAATTATTCATTCTTAAGGAAATCCTCGACCTTTTAGAAGGCTGCAACATCGGTTGTGAGCCGGCAAGATGCAGCAAACTTTTATCAGTCTCAGATAAATACTATGTGTCTTATTTAGAAGACTGCAACATCGGTTGTGAGCCGGTAAAATGCAGAAAACTTTTATTAGCCCACAGTTTATTATTATTATGACCTCATTTTTTCTTTTTTCTCTTTTTTTAACATATAATATCGATATAGATAAAATTTCTTTTTAGAAAATTTAAGTACAAATTTGAACTAAAATTATTAATATCGACTATACTTCTAAAATTGTTGATTTAAGTTTAATTTTCGAAGAGAGCGCGTATTATTGGTCCGGTTAGAAGCTCATGGTAGAGAAAAGCCACAAATTACACTTATGAGCTCTTAAGATTTCCAAATAATCCTTGTTTAGCATCCAACTCATACTTAACTCTATCATTTTTCGTTCTTCGTAAAGATCCGCGAATGCTTAGTCTAAAAGTTAAGGAACAAGCTAGAGCTCAACACGCTCGATCGAGTCAAAAATTATTCTTATTCTACCCAGCAGGAAAGTCAAAATTATGACAAAACACTTATTTTCTTTTTGAAAATTTTTAAATTTTTTCATTTTTTTGGTGGTAAAAACGGGATTACGCGAAAACAACGATTGCAGGCATAATCGAATCGATAGATCCCCCCATACTAGAACTAAACATTGTCCTCAATGTTTTAAGAAGGGTCTCTACGTAAATTCTAAGCCATTTATTAAGTATGCTTAAAGATAAACGTTAGTCGATAAGATTTGGATATTGGATTCCCAAAATAAAGCTGAGGATTTGAAGCTCGAGTGAACGAATGACAAAACCACGAGCATGAGAGGCTTCAAAAATTCGGGCAATCCTAGAAATACAAAAAACACAAAACACGAAACACGGAAAATGGAAGAGGCGAGCCTCTCACACATCACACTTATTCATTACCACTATTATAATCATATTAGGATAAGCATGGGTTGCCACCCACGAAGCGCTTGTTTAAGGTCACTTAGCTTGACCTAACCCCCAATACTTGAACTGGTCAATGGAGGATAGAAATGGAGACACAGAGCCATCCAAAATAAGGGATTTCCCGACCATAAACAAAGAAAAATCTTCATCGGGCTTATTCAAAAATTTTTAATGACTTAAAAGCTTTAGGGCCTCAGAATGAATAATTCCGGAGAAGAGAAAGTATGAACACCTTAAAGTGAGAACCACGGGTTGAAAACTTATTTTCGACTATTTGACGTGATGAAAACAGAGGGTGGGAGTATGGACCCGGGACCCATGCTTTGTGGAAAAGGAAGTCCCCCCAAAAAAGATGGAGGATTAAAATCCTCAAGATTAAAGAAGCATTTGGTCTTCTTTAATTCTTTTTCCCGGTGTTACAATGTAATGAGTAGACATCAAAAAGGTTTCCCAAGAATGAGTAATACCAAGATAAATACTTTTGTACGCTCGTTATTGGTTGAAGGACGAAAACAATCAACCTTTTGGAAAATCTAAAATCGGACCCGGGTCGTTTCCCAACAGGTGTGCATGAGAATCGGGATAAGTTCGTGATCGCGGTTTTGAACAGATTTTAAAGATTTTGGGTAGAAATTCTAATCTACAAATAACAAAGCAAAACTAGTAAAAAGAAACCCTAAATACAAAGCAATTAAATATTTAAACCTAAAAACAAGAACGGGACCAAATCCCGTTCTTTAAAAATTAAAATTCTAAAAATTTAACCCTACGAAAGCAAATTTAATTTTCCTACGTCCTAAACGATAAAAGAAAATTTTAAAAAAAGAATTATATTTTTTTGACTTTTTAATAATTTTTTATGAATTAAAAACTATTTTAATAAGAAAATATAATTAAAATATTAAACTTAATGGGAAAAATCTAAAAAAATTCTGAAAAGTAGTTTAAAGAGTGTTGGTTTTAAGAAAAATGAAATGATGTTAACAGCTTATCTAAATAAGCTGTTAATAAGCCGAAAATGTTGATCCGCTCAGACTATACCTTAAAATACATATAATATAATAAAATATAAAATATATAGTAAGAATGGTCTATAAGCAGAGTCAATGATACCGAGAAGTAGTATAGAGTTTTCCCGGGTCGTAAATCCCCAACGAGGCTGGAATGGTAAATCGATACGAATGATATTGATGAAATATGAAATTGAGAAAACAAATGATTTTGAATTTTAACTAGATAACAAAAATTAAATAAAGAAAAACTAAAAATTATTCACTGAAAACAAGCATGGAAAATGGGAATCTTAAATATGCTACGGAACATAAATAGTTAAACGGATAAATCCAAAACTACGGGGGTCAAAAATAATGGCAATGACAATCCCAAAAAACTACGGGGAACGTAATTAGGCTAAAAATACTTAACTAAAAAAATAATGTAAAACTATAAACAAATAAAACAAGCCCATATTAGACTACCGGAAATTAAATATCGCAAGCAAAAACTAACAAATTACAAAAATAAAGTCACAAAAATAATTTTAAAATGTAAATAAATTAAAATATTCTAACTTAAAAGAAAATGTAAAAACTATACAAAATCGGGAGTTGAAAAGGCGAACAAACTTAAGAAACGAAAAAGTCGAACTTTCGTAAACTAGCCCTGAACTGAAATTTGGGCAAGAATCCCCCTACCAAAAGATTTCCAATAATATATAATATAAATAAACTGAATAAAGGAATATTATAAAATAGAAAAATAATTTTTTGTTAAAGTTATGTATTTAATATTAATAAGTAATAAATAAAAGATTATCAAACTAATCAAAACTAATTAAATATAAAAAGACAGAAAATAAAAGTGCAAAAAATTCAGAAAAATCTAAAATAAATAAAGAAAAAAGTTGAAAATTCTAAAAATAAAAAAAACGCCTAAATTTATACTGTAAAGCACATTAAGATGTAATTAAACTCATTAAAATTAAACCCAACATTAAATTAAATAAATTAAATAAACTAACCTCGTTTAACTGTTAGGGACAAACAGGTGTAATACCCCTAATGACTAACTAGCAAAACAGAAACCTAACAAAAGGTCCTAACAGTATTAACCTATAGAAAACCTAAAATATACACTAACATGTCCCTTAAAAGCTAAGCCCGTACTTAAAACTAGCCCTAATATCTAGAAAGTGCTTATTTTCTTAAAAACTCAGAAAAGCAAACATAATAAGCAACTATGGGAGCATTTTTAATAAAGGCACTTGTATCTAGAATGTATCTAAATAAGCCAAAAATAAGCTTGTTTTGGGCAGTAAATGTCAAATAAGCATAAAAACTTTTTTGCTTATTCTATGGATCAAAGGCTAAAATAAGCCACTAAGAACTAAACCTATTAATTAAAGCTAAGAATATACTAATTAGACTAAGTTTGACTAGAATAACGCCTCTATAATAACTGAAATCAGTCAATAAGCTAAATTGACAAGTTTTTTAAAAAAAAAACCACCTACATTGCAGCTAGATTAAGCTAGCTTAGGAGATGAATTAAGCTGTAAGCTTTATCAAAAGCTTAAAGAGGGGGCCAGGCTTAACTGAAAATTGCAAGAAAAAAAACTAATGCTTTTTGAGCTTTGGCTAAAAGAGAACAAGGGCTGAAAAAAAGGTTTTGTTTTGCACCAGGGGAGGGCAAACAGTGGACAAAGAAGCACCTTTTTTAGCTTATCAAATAAGCCCACAAATGCTTAAAAGGACAAACCAAGGTTAAACAGATTTAGGGCTACTAGGTGTGAGCTTATGCTCAAAAGGGCTTTTAACAAAACTCATTTTTACTCACTGATTTTAATATCTAAAGTTGAGAGTTTTTATAAAAATTTTGACTTATGAAAGCTTTGACAGTTTTCACAATTCGACTTGTAACCCACTTGACAAAACACAAGAATGTTTAAACCAGTTAAACACTCAAAAACATGGACAATAAAGTAAAGCTTAAGTTGTTTGAACAGCTTAAGCTCAAACCTAACTTTTCTTTCCTAAAATTTTTGACAAAAACCTTAAATGAACATATGCACTGAAAATCTGAGTTTTAACTAACAATCTTTGATTATCTTGGCCTAACTAAGCCCACACACTCAGCCAAAAGTGGCTGAGTGTGTTTGACCCATACCAAACACCAAATGACCCATATTGGCAGCTATGCCAAACACCCCCTTAAGTAACTTGATTTCCCTTTTTCTTTGATTTAACTTAAAACTAGTTAAGGGAAACTAATATTAGTTCTAGTGGAGTATCTCAGTAACAAGAAAAACGCAAGTTGCTTCACAATTAAACACGAATTAATGAGTTGAAAATTGGAAAATTAAGAAACTTAAAATAAACCTTTTACTTGCTTTAAATTGCTTGAAAACAGTTCAATACGATTGAAATACAAACTGAAAGTTAAGTTTACACTTTAATTAAAATTTTAAACAAAATTCTCTAAGTAAAAACTAGTGTGTGGTCGGCTTTGTCTTTTCTTCCTTTTATAGAAGTCCAAGGCTTCCTTCTTCTTCTTGTTGTGTTTGTTGTGTGTGTACAAAACCTCAGCATCAATCCTAGCCATTGATTGGTCCTTTGTGCTTCTTTTTAATCAATCCCCACCATTGATAGGACTCGGGGTTGATGAGATTGCCAGCGTGGAGGCTGATTAGGGTTAGTGGGTGGTGGGAAGGGATTGGACTGGGTAGAGGGTTGTCTGGGTAAAAGCTTGAGGTGTAACTCGTGATGGTGTGAGGCTCAAGGGATTTGGCGGGAAAGGGTGTTGAGGGGTGAGGGTTTATTGGTTAACAGGTTTAAAAAGTTTGAAAAGAACAAGAAGAACCCCTCGGGTTTCATCTCTTTTCCATTTCTTTTGTTTCTTTTCTTTTTAGTTATAAAAGAGTTTAAAAAGTTGGCATAAACAGCCCTTGTGTTTTAATCAAAAGGATTTAAAGAAGGAATTGGTGAATTGCAGTTTCGGCCCTTGTGTTTTATAAAGAGATAAAAGTTTTGGAAACTTGCAAATTCAGTCCCTTATATTTTTAAAACACTTTTTCTTTTTACAAACATTTTTAAACTTGACAATTTAGGTCCCCAGGGTTTATAAAAAATGGTATTGGGCCAGTAATGGGCTTGGGTTATGTATTGGGCCCAACTGGGTGTGTTTGGGCCCAATAAGGTTCAGGCTTGTGTTATTGGGCTTTTTAAGGCCCAATAAGGTTTGGGTGGGTTTTGTGTGTACACTGGCTGAGATTGGTTTGTTCAAGGGCTAGGATCGGGTCTTCAAAGTCTTCATAGTCTCTGTCAATTGCACACAAATGGGCTGTTGTCATTGATTGAGGGCCCATTTGGTCTTCACAGTCTTCGTTAATATACTATTGGGCTTTCCCGGCCCATCAGATGGGTTGAGATTGCAACCAATAGTATTCTTCAATTACGGCTTTGGTTTTGACTGTTGATTTGTTGAGTTGACTTTTGACTTTGACTTTTCTGGTCTTTGGCTTTGCTTTGGCTTTGTCCTTCACAGCTTTTCCATTCCGAGTCCGGTTTTGTCGTTTTGGCTTTGTTTTTCGTCCTTTTCTTGGTTATCTGTTCCTGCACAATGCAATTAGCAAAACAAGCATATATTTGGCATTTTAGGTCCGTTTTTGGTTATTTCAGCTCGTTTTTAAAGGTAAAAGGTATGTGTAATTAAGCACATACCAAAATCCCCCATACTAAGGTATTGCCGTGTCCTCACGCAATGCTATGAAGTAAGCATTTACGAAAACTAAGAATCTCAATCCCCCTCGACTAATAACTTTGAAAAGTAACAAAGTGTTCGTCAAAGGAAACTAAAGAATCAAAAGCTTCGACAAGTCCCGTTTTCACCATTTTTTATTTGTACACTAACTATCCCTAATATTTTTGGATTTTTCTTTTTCTTTTCTCGACTACCTGTTTGACTTCCTTTATTATAACAACATTGGGATCATAGAATGAGAGACGCCCATAGAATAATCTGCGGATGTCCTGACGGATAAATTCATCGTCCCCGATTTTTCACTAGCTCCAAACCAAGCAATTAAACAAGATCATGTCAATATAAGTCTAAATGCTAAGCACTCATACTTATGACTTGTGAACTTTTAACTCCCAACATGAATATATGGTTTAAATGTGTGTACCCATTTCAACTCAACCATAGATCAACTTATTTTCATAGTCGTGATTCAAGATGAATCAAGACTCAAAGCAACAACTTATTAAGACCTTGTAACTTGATTTTAAAGAACGAGATTTAAACTGTAGAACTTTTTGCAACATCTTCATCATTATACTCATAAGTTCTTAAAGCTAGGAATGCGTTGCTTAGTTTGAACACCTACCTAGGCCTCGCTCCCTAGTAGGATATCACAACCAACGACCGATGTTCTTAGTTTGAAAACCCACCCCGTTGCTAGCGTAGTGGGAAATCACAACAACACCTTCTTCCTAATATGGCTAAGGAT
>BQNB010022963.1:0-13459 GCA_026074375.1 Tanacetum coccineum | reverse complement strand
TATAGAAAGGTAACGGTCGTTATCTTTTATTAATAAAAAGATAACGACTGTTAGGGCATTTAGGGTTTGTTTTGTAATTTGGTTAATCATGAAGGATTGATTTGGTAGCTTTTGGATTTTGTCTTTTTGTTGTTTGACTTTGTTTGACCAAAGGTTGACTGAGGTTGACCACTTTTGACTTTGATAGCTTTCTCCTGGCTTTTTGCGTGCTCTTCCGTTCTTGTGTTCGTGTTTGCCCGGTTTTAACCGTTTTTCTTGTGGTTTTTGCTTTATCTGTACCTGCACATACAAAACACAAAAACAAGCATATCTTTGCCATTTTTATTATGTTTTTGGTCTTTATTGGGTTTATTTTGATATAAACTGGATATGTGTTTTCACACATATCAAGTATCATTTTCCCCCAATGGAAAATAGTTTGAACATGGGACTACGAGAACTCGCCTCGAATAAGATGATAATAACAGAAAATAGATGATCTCTGATTAAACGCGCAACGGTACCCGGCCACGACCTATTAACAAATTCTACTCCATTAGTATGTTTTATGTCGATGTCTTATTGTACCAGCGTTTGTATTAGAGTTTATAAAAGTGTTTTTATAATCATCATAAAATATTTTGCATCCTTGTTGTGTGGTGGTTAAATAGTTTGACTCGATGAAAAAGGATCGAAGTGAAATTAGAATTAGGATTCCGATACGAGATAAAATGCTAAAAAATCAGAGATGAATTCGATGAGAAATGGCCAAGAAGAGAGTAACGGAATTTAAAGGCGTGAGATGCTTGATTGATGAGAAGACGTACTCGACATTATAGTTAAGAAATTAAGGTAATAAGTATCTAGACAAATTAGAATCGTAGAACAATGGGCCATAGAAGAAAGAATATAATAATTAAAAATATCAGTAGTTAAAAATTTATATGTGCTTCGACAATTTACCCCGTTAACCCATGTTAATTTGATAAAAACGTCTTTGATATAAGTACTACTAGTATTTTTAATGCACAAGATAGATGTTAGGAGTTTTTCATAAAAATCAGGTTTTTCGTCTTTTAGTCGGACCTTAAAATAATAATATTTATTATTTTGCCTATTTGTCGAGTTTTTTAAAGGTAGTTCGTGTTATGATTACCAGTAGAAGTTTTTTTTAGTTTATTCCTTGTGTTTAGGTATAACTATTTATTAGTTAGGAGTTTAATGTTTCAAGAAGAATAGAGATTTTGTTCTTTTGTCGATTCATAAGAAAATAAGAAGTTTCAAAATATTTTCTAAGTGTAAGTTATTTTACAAAATTTCGGCATAACCCGTTTGTTTGTGAAAGTTTTCCCAAGGCTCTCAAACCTCATTTATCAACATTTTCTTCAAATACACAATTTTCGATATAATGCCAAAATCTAGGTTTACGCAACGTTTTGTCAAAACATACTCTCCAACGACTATCTTAATAGTTTTAAGCTTAAGTGAGTATGAGTTAATCATAAATCCGTTTTAAACACTTACATTTGCTAGTTTTCACTCATTGGGCCCGAAAACGTTTGTTAACCCTTATCTTATACATGTTCAACCCAAAGTAAGTCCATTATGTCTAGTTGGTGGTCTATTAGTTATTGGGCCTTATGTCTGATTAGAAATCCATGAATATTTAGTCCAAGTTTTATTTAAAGATCTTAAGTTTATTCCGAATATGACTAAGTATCCTACAATAAAATTGTCCGAAAGCGTATCATGTTGAAAACCTCACATATAGATTTACTCTTAATATTAAAATTCAAAATCAACATATATTAAAATAGTCCGTGAGGTTATTGGGCCATGTTATTTCGTCTAAGCCCAATAGACACTCTAAAAAAATAGTGTGAGCCCAAAAATGGGCTCAATAAGTAAACGATTAAACCGATAAGCACTTTGATACAAAAACAAGCTAGAATGTAAGTTACCAAAATAAATATGAGATCAATAAGGTGGGAAATAAGCCGTGGCTTATCTCTCTTATTGGGCCGCTAGCCCAATAAGCTCGTATCAAGCCCATAGGCTTCCCAACATCGAAAATAAGTCAAGTCATATGTCGAAAGTACAAGACGAAACCAATAAGCCACAAAATAAGCTACAACTTATTTTGGCTTATTGGGCCATGAGACAAATTAACTCAAAATAACCCTTAATGAGCCCTAGTTAAGCTAATAAGCTATTTGAAGGAGACAATAATTCTAATAAGCCTCGAAATAAGCCAACTAAGTACGCCGAAAACCATAAGCCCAAGATAAGCCGCGGCTTATCTCGGCTTATTGGGCCGAAAGCCTTATTTGGCCCAAAACCACAAATAAGTAAAACGAATAAGCTATTAATCTCGAAGCTAGAATAAGCACATAAATAAGCTACAATAAGTTCAAGGAATAAGACTGACTCGAAAATAAGCTGAAGCCCTTAACCCTTTTTGGGTTTTCTCGTTGGGTCGAGACCCACAACCCTTTTTGGGTTCTTTTGTTGGGCCAAAACCAAGAACAAGCCCAAAAGAGCTCAAATAAGCTCACGAAGAGCTTATTATTAAGCTAGAATTCAAAATAAGCTATGAGACAAAAGTGAAAACTTACCACCACAACCAAAATATTTTAAAGATCATTTCTTTGTGTTTCTCTTTGTATACGACGCAACCAAGCGCACCCTTTATCATTTGTGTAGTTTTTAAAATTTTCGATTTTTAAATAAACGCGTTGTACAACTAGCCTTATAACATCATAATAATCATAAAAGTACAAGAATTAGAGGGTTTAGATAACTTACAAATGAAAGGTTTACAAAATGAGAATTTAAGCTTGAACACAACCCAAACGTTGTTTTTGATTACCCAAAACTACTAGAGTCTACCGCTTACGCGTTCTTGTATCCTTGTCTTTGATCAAGATTGAAAAATGAAGTTGTTTGTGGTGGTTTTTGGTTCGGACATGAGCAATAGGAAGAGAGGGTGAGAGCTTTTTGTTGTTTGATGACTTGGTGAAATGAATGTGTGTGTTTATTTGAAATAAATAAGACAAAGGAAGGACTAGTTGCTCCAAATATGTGGGAGGATTGTCTCCCTTGTGGTCCAACCATGTACTAGGAAGAAAGAAAGGATCATAGGATCCTTGTCTTATGTTGGGATTCTATCTTGTTTAGTTTGGTAAATTATCGGGACTCGTAAGTTCTTGAAATTAAGTATAGGATTCAAAACGCGTTTAACCATTTTAAGTTCTTAAAAGAAAGTGATTTTAAAATCTTTAAGATTCTTTTAAGTGTTGGACTCGATTTGAGTTTCGTGTGGTTATTCGTTTCCTGTCAGCTCTAAGCGTAAGCCGTAAATTCGCTTTTTACACAAACGTTTTCGTGATGTATGAAATAACCTATCAGAATAAGTTTATTTTAAACTATTTGAAAATTTTAAATATAAGATTCAGTTTCCGTCGTGCCGGTACGTATTGTCCGCCGTTTTTCGCTGTGTGCGGGAAGAGATCCCGGTAAGTGATCATATGTAACTGTAAATGTTTAGAAAGTATGAATTTGAATAAAAGACTTATTATAGTAGGAGTTTGGTTGATTGACAGTCGGTTATACCGTAACTGCTTTACGTATAGTAAGAGTCAACAAAAGTCAAACTTGAGTTGTTTTGTAGAATTTGATGAAATAGTGGTATGTAGTTATAGTATTTTGGGATACTATGACCTATGAAAAATCACCGGTTGCCACATAGAGTAAATGCATTAGAGGTGGTGTTGTAGAAGCAGAGTTGGAATGGGCTACTAGATGGGGAAGAGGACGATCGTTTGCATCATATTCAATGATATAATCGCCAAAATCACCCGCATTTACGAAGGTAAATGTGTCTGAAGCTGGTACAACAGCTTCAGAGTTGAATGAAAGTAGTTGGATACATAACAAAAATAAAGAGGCTTTGAATCTGAATCTGATGCGCACATCTAACTTGAATATTTGGTAGAAAAGTCTAAATCTGATTTACATCTTAATTTGAATAAGTGGTTGAGAAATCTGAATCTGAATCAAATAAAATTGCTTGTTTTGGTAAAAATGTCTAGATGTGTTAAACACTAATTTTTACACTTAAACGGTTGCATTCGCACAAGAAATAAACTTTATTAAATATAAAAAACAAATTTTAAAATATAATCAATTTAATGTTAAAAGTATTTTATATAAAACATGCAATCTCATGCTTATTTGACAAAAATAAAAGTGCCAAAATTTAAATTGAACTTTTTAAAACGATTACCTTCAACGTAACAATTAACCTATCATATTTCAAAATCTAACACAATAATCAAAACTTTGGCCTAACATATTCACGTATTATGATAGTGTCATTTAATCAAAAGGTTGCGACTTTAAGTCGTGTAAGTATTAATAAATGACGGTACCAACATAGTAAGTGATACACACATTGAAATTAAGATTTTCTAAAATATGAGACATGCTCGAAATTTGACATTTTAACAAAAAGATTTATAGCGTAGTTTTAAAAATTTATCATTCACATATTATCTTATACGCTCTTTATCTAACAAAACACATGCAATGATTCTATTTAATACAAAAGACAAAGGTGAAACAAGAAAAAAAAACACATAAATAAAAAAAAATCATAACAAAGTAGAAAATAAATAAAAACAAAAAAGTTAGAAGAAATTAAAAATAAAACAAAAAACATTAAAAGGTGTTAAGACACCCTCTCTACATCTAGTTCAGTAAGAGGTTTATGCTTCTTACTGCCTTTTAATGATCAGAAAAAAAAACATACACCTCTAACGATGCTTGCCTCTTACTACATCTGAATGACATGATAAAAACAAACAGTCGTAATAACCCAAATGTCTGACCGCGTCTAAACGAGTTGGCATAACATATTCAGTATTATGATAGTGTCATTTAATACAAAAGGTTGCGACTTTAGTCGTGGTAAGTATTAAAATTGACTAGGTCCAACATAGTAAGTGATACACACATTGAAATTAAGATTTTCTAAAATATGAGACATGCTCGAAATTTGACATTTTAACAAAAAGATTTATAGCGTAGTTTTAAAAATTTATCATTCACATATTATCTTATACGCTCTTTATCTAACAAAACACATGCAATGATTCTATTTAATACAAAAGACAAAGGTGAAACAAGAAAAAAAAACACATAAATAAAAAAAAATCATAACAAAGTAGAAAATAAATAAAAACAAAAAAGTTAGAAGAAATTAAAAATAAAACAAAAAACATTAAAAGGTGTTAAGACACCCTCTCTACATCTAGTTCAGTAAGAGGTTTATGCTTCTTACTGCTTTTTAATGATCAGAAAAAAAAACATACACCCTTAACAATGCTTGGCTCTTAGTGCCTCTAAATGACATGATAAAAACAAACAGTCGTAATGACTCAAATGTCTTACCGCGTCTAAATGAGTCGGATTAAGATGTTGTTTAAAGACATTTTTAAAAAAACAAACACCACCTTACAGCCAATAATTACATTATACTATGCAGGCATACAGCAAGTTGACGTATATAGTAATCGTGGGTTCGTGCAAGGAAGATGATGGCAATTTGAATAAGAATAGCCAGCGCCCATCGAAATGCTTTTGTTTGGTCTCTTGTATTTATCTTATTAAAAAATTCCATCTAATAAAATTCATTTTGTTATTCTTGTAAAGAAGGAAACGCGTACGAGCTAGTATTTTAAAACGTGAACGGTTCTGCTTCATTTTGCCTTATTAACTTCCGCATTGTATTTTACAGAGGAAAAATTCCATATATTCCAGCATATATACAAGAATTTAAATGCATTCTTTATAATCAAGATAATCTGTTAGCTTATTTATAACTAGAAGTAACTGATTGAACGCTTAGAATTAAGCGTTAAGCCGTTAAGTTTGATTCGATATTTAAAGCGTGTATGATTATATTGTGGAGCAATGTTAAATCTACACCCAACTCACATAAAAACTTTCATATGCACATGTGGCATGTAACTTGGACCAATCACATTCTATCAATTTTTTTTTTCTTTTCACTACCTATATTTGTTTGATACATATGGGTGTGAAATTTGTATATATAAAATGGGTGTGGATCTAGCACTTCTCTATATCGTGATGCTTAGAAAAGAATATGGCCCTTCACTTAGGCTAGTGTACGTGTGGCGACAATCGGTAATAAGGAATATCCTCATTACATTTTGGCGTGCCAATTTTAATATGAACAATTTGATCATTAATAAAGAGTAATTCACTTTAAATAAATACAATCTTTTATATATTATATAATAAAAGAACTACATTATTTCGGAGTTTTCTATCAATATTAAATCTTAAGAGAAAAAAAATTGGACCAATCAGAGAGCTTGATTTTGCCACGTACTCAAAATCGTGCGATCTGATTGGTCAATAAAAAGTCAATATTGAATCAATTTGGTCAAAATTAAAAAAATTTGGTGGAGAAATTTGATGAAGAAAAATAACACATAAAAATATATGTTTCAAATTTGTGAAAACAAAAACTTGAAAAAAAAATAAGTAATTAATAAAACTTTAGTAGTTTAGTTTTAAATAAATTATATGGAGTTAAGTGTAAATTTATAAATTTTATTATAACTTTAAAAAATAAACAAATAACCCCTTAAACTTTATACCCATAGACTTTATATTTTAAAATACAACAAACGCAAACAATTTCTTACTTCCAACAAAGATTTAACATTATTTAATCACATTTCAAATCTATCCGAAGACTTTTTGGTGAGCTTTTCATTGTCGTTCTGAAATCATGTTGTTGAACCAAATAGAAAAACACCGAAACACATAAATTATCGTAAATAAAGAAAAAAATGTTTTCTAGCTATTCATTAATGAGTTTGGAAGAAATGGAATTTCTTTTCTTTTGGTATAATATGTACTAAAATTCTAACAATTGAATTTGTGAAAAAGTCTTTTTTTTCATTGACATGTTTGTATGCTTATAAATCATATACAATAATCTTGAGCTACTTTTATATCTTAGAGATATGTTGGTGAAAATAAGTAAAACTATTTTTACATTTGTATATGGATTTTTCATTCTCCGCCTGAAACTCATGTTGTACAACAAAGTAGAAAAACAGTGAATCACATAAATTATCGTAAATAAAGAAAAAAAGGTTTTCTAGCTATTCATTGATGGGTTCAGAAAAATTGCATTTTTTTGTTTAGTGTGTACTAAAATTTTAACATTTGAATTTCTCAAAAAGTTTTTATTCCATTGACATATGTGTATTTCTATAAATCATATACACCAACATGAGGCTACTTTTATATTTTAAAAAAGAGTTATTGACGAAAAAATGAGTAAAACTCTTTTTTACATTTATATATCTATTGAATGTATACAATAGGTAATTTTTTTTTTGACCACAACATATTGTATGCACGAAACATAATACTTATTTGAGTTCTTTAGTTTTCTATATTCTATAAATATTGACGGTCCTGCGAACTTTTAATAACTCAACTTGATGCTCTTAAATTCGATTGCGAAGTTAAAATTTTACATGTTTTAACACAAAGTATGACCATCAATCCTAAGTATAACTGACACACTCATGCAGCTATAATTATAAAATATATACAATATCAACTGCATACTCAACAGTAAGAATACCAACCTTTCAAAGTGGAAGTCAATGGTTCGAACATAAGGAGGATAAAATTAATCCTCTTGTGGCCTCAAAGGTTCACTTGAGCCGACTTCGGGCTACCTAAAAAGGTAGTTTCGCTGGAATTAGTTGGCTCACAATGTCGAGTCAGAAAATAGGTAAATCAAAAAGGAAAAATTACTAATTATCATCAAGTTCATATACTACGTAATATATAAAAGATTCAATTAATTTATTATCTTCATATGATTTCGATAATACTCTATGACATAACTTATAAAATAGGAAAAAATAAAAATTATACATATATTGTAAAAAAAATAATGTCTAAACCTCGTGCATGCACGAACATTAAAACTAGTTTTCATCATATAAATTTACACCAATTTTACTTTTCCTATTATTTTAATTTATCACGTTTAGGTTAATTATTAGTCTCCTCAAAATCTGATTTTTACCTGCTTTTAAATAAATCATAAAATAGCAAAAATACCATTTTCTCGCTTTTAAATCAATTTTTCATACATCTTTGAACTTATTTCATTATTCACTTAGAGAATGATTTTCTCCGATCTTACATATACTGCACTACAATAGTTATATACACTGCCTAAAGAGGTTTTAAAAGTTTAATGTTTCAACCACCGCATCATGGACCGTATCAAAGTAGACCTTTTGCCACAAAATATCACTACCTCCTATGCACTAAATATATTTTATTTATTTTCATTTCCAATTTAGTTTGCATCTAGCCATTCTTTTAACTTACTTGTATAGTTTAGCATCAACAATTGTACTAGATAAAAATATAGTAAATGATTCTACATTGTGTAGAACTTATTAAAAAATTATATAAAGTGTACATTATATGTTAATACAAATAATGTCTAAAAATGTTATTTATATTTTTCGACTCCTTTACGTTTTGAAATGACAAAATGTAAAAATAACAAAAAATTAAAAAAATAAAAAAAAAAAATACAAAAAAAAAAAAAAAAAAAAATAAAAAAAAAAAATAAAAAAAAAAATAAAAAAAAAAAAAAAAAAAAAAAAAAAAAAAAAAAAAAAAATAAAAAAAAAAAAATAAAAAAAAAAAAAAAAAAAAAAAAAAATAAAAAAAATAAAAAAAAAAAAAAAAAAAAAAAAAAAAAAGAAAAGAAAAATAAAATAATTTAAAAAAATAAAAAAATTAATAAATAAAAAAAATATATAAAATAAATAAAAAAAATAAATATAAAAATAAAAAAAAAATATAATATTTTTTTATGTAAAATGAGTTTATATTTTGTCATCATCAAAAAGGGGGAGATTGTTAATACAAATAATGTCTAAAAATGTTATTTATATTTTTCGACTCCTCTACGTTTTGAAATGACAAAATGTAAAAATTATACGATAAAAATAAACGTATGTACGTTATTAGTCGTAAACTTTCATTTCAACGTAAATCACTTAAGTTATGTATAAACAAATCATTAAACATGATTAGTGATCAAAGTAAATCTTTTTGTCTTAAACATTACATTTTTACAAATGTAATATAACATTTTTATAAAAGTAAAAAATATACAAAATATTTTTTAATTTAAAGAAATGTTTTAATTAAGTATTTAAAATTCAAATCTGGGTTTTTCCCTCAAAACATAAGACTCTGGACCAGAAAATAACTTTCTCACAAAAAGACAAAAATAAGAGTGTCTATCTAGGGGCGGCCCCTCATAGGTAGAACGGCCCTCGGATATATCTGAGACTGATGGGACCGCCCCTAGTGGACGTTGCTCCTTCTTGCTTATAAATACTGCACTATTCCTTGGCAGATCTTATACCTCTTAGCACACAGTTTTCAAATTTCTTTCTCTCTCTAAAACCTCCTACCTCTCTTTAAAATCTTTGATCACTAACTTGCTTAATCTTGTTTTAAGTGATCCAATCTCCTCCTCCTCCTTCTTTTATCAAGTGCAAAAGAAGAACACTCGTATACGTAAAAAACGAAGTGTTATAGATTAGTGATCTTCTTCTATCTTCTTCTAAACTTCAACCTTTATATTTTCATTCTTGTGTAGTTGTGTAGATCCGAATAGTGTATAAATCCGGAAGTGTTGATTGTGTGTCGGTTAGTATTTTAGGCCTTAAAATACATTAGTGAATGTGTAGATTGGTTCTAGCTAAGATTAGGACTCGACATTTAGCTTAGTGTCGGAAATCGAGATATAACGACGTGTTAAGGTTTTATCTACCTAAAGGGAGCTTGTTGGAATAGTGAATTCTGGAGTAGGATCCTCGGTGAGTGGAGTAGGTCAAAGAAGAGCTTCGTAAGCCGAACCACTATTAAATTCTCGATGTTGCTGGTTTGATATGTTTATCTCTTATTTCTTACCTTTATTAATATATCTCGTTGTTTATATATATAGAGTGATTGATTGTTTGTAGTTAGATATATTAGTTGTTAGTAATGTTGATTAATATCACATATACCTCTATCAAAACGTTTTTATAACCAAAATTTTAAAACGCTAATTAACCGGTATAAACTATTTACCCCCTCCCCCCCATCCCCCCAATTTTTCTAGTTTTTCACAATGTAGCAGAAGCGAGGTCACTCAAGATTTTTTAAAAAATATATTGAATTGTAAAGCTTGGATCGATTATGGATTTGATATAATTCTTAGAAGGGCCTAATCTATGTATAAGACCATCTATCCCTTTTCGAAAGCGATTGTTTTCGATAGTTTTATTTATAGTAATAATAGATTCGAAACATATGTGAAATCAAAAGATCTTGATCTTTGGCATGTTATTACTGAGGGTGATTTTCTACCCATTCAAAACAATTCAAAAACCAAATTAAATGAGGTTATCCCTTTTGAAAAACAAAACGATGATCTTCAAAGAGACTTGCGAAAAATAACGAAGCTAAATTGGTTATTTACAACGTGTTGCCTAGGAAAGAATATGAAATAATTTTCATGTGTAATACGGCAAAAAAAATTGGAAAACCTTGTTAATTACCCATAAAGGTAATAGTCAAAGATAACAAGATTGACCTTTTGGTACAACAATATGAATAATTCGTCATTTTCGAAGGCGAATCTATAGATAGTGCTTTTGTTAGATTTAATACTATTATTACTAGTTTAAAAGCTCTTGATGAAGGTTTACGTTAGAAAGTTTCTTAGGGCTCTACATCCTAAATGGAGAGCAAATGTCACGGCAATCGAAGAGTCAAAAGACTTGACATCACTATCACTTGATGAACTCATCGGGAACCACAAAGTTCATGAGATGATCATCAAGAAAGATTCCGAAATAGTCAAAGCTAAAGGAGAAAGGAAATCCCTTGTTTTAAAGGCTAAAAAGGAATCTAGTGATGAAGAAATTTTGACTTCTGAAAGTGAAGACGAAGAGTACGTCATGGCGGTTAGAGACTTCAAGAAGTTTTTTAAGAGAAGAGGTAGGTTTGTAAGACAACCACAGAATGACAAAAAGACATTCAAAGAAGCCGAGACGACAAGAACGGTAAAAGTGATACGAAATGTTTCAGATGCGGAGACCCAAATCATCCAAAACACCGAGAGACAAGAACTAAAAAGCCTTCGTCAGAGGTTCTTGGAGCGATAATGGTGAGGTAGATGATGAAAAGGCTAAAGACAAAACGTGTCTCATGGATCATGCATCTAGCAAGGTACATTCTGAATCCTCTTACATTAGTGATGAAAACTCGTTAATAGATGATATTATTTTAGATAGTGAATATAATAAGTTGTGTATGATGAGTCTAAAAATAATCACTAAGAACAAACATCTAAAAGCTATTAGGAATAGTCTAGAAAATAAAATTAATGAGTTAAAAGAAAGGTTGTCTAAACTCGAGAGAAACAAGGAAGTTGATCTCTAATGTACAACTTGTCAAACACTTAAAACTGACAACGAAAAACTCAAAGAGGAAGCTCTTTAGCTAACTCAATTTCAAAAGAGTACACACTCTCTAAATGAAATACTTAGTCTTTAAAAACCCTCCGGAAATAAATCGGGTCTAGGGTTTAACTCATTTGAAGCATCAACAAGCCGGACCAAGAAAAAAAGAATTTATAAAATCTCAAAAAGAAATGTCTTCTGGTGGTGGTCCCCTGATCTATGATGGCGGCCCCTTTAAAGTTAAAACTGCCCCCAAAGGAAATCAGGGACCGCCTGTCTGTTCATCAAAAAATGGAAAATTTGTTTCTTTTCAAAAATCTATTTTGGGTCCTAGACCAAAACATATAATGGTAAATAATGTTAAAATTCTCTTTGCTAGTGATGATGAGGTTACACGGTTTTATAAACCTTCTCTAAAACCCGAAGTTGAATTTTTTAAACAAAACTTTAGGTCTAAAACTCCACCTCCTAGGAGAATTAATCATTCTCATCCTCGATCTAGAACTCCGCAACCAAAAAGAAATATTGGACGACAAAATTGTCCAAATGGCTTTCCCGTAACTTGGAATAACTTCCAACCTCACAGTTACATGCCATGGGGAATGTGTCCTCCATTTCCACATCTCAACCAAATGCAACAAAAGCAAGGGATGTTTAATGCTACCAACTTTGGACCCATGAGATATTGGGGACCAAATGTTTGAGTTATTGTGTTATATAAATAGATATGCCTTGGGATCGATTTGGAGCCCGACGAGTGGATAAAAGATAGCGGGTGCTTTAAACACATGACGGGCAACCGAAAGCTCTTCTCAACTTACAATGTATACAAATGAGGTAATGTCATTTTCGGTAGTAATTTTCGCGATAACATCATTGGAAAAGGTATGATCTTTAATGACTCTTTTAATATAGAAAATGTACAACATGTAGATAATTTAAGATTTAACTTGCTAAGTGTAGGTCAAATATGTGATAATAAATATAAAATAATATTCTCTGAACATGATAGTGAAATTACTAAGGATGGAAAAGTCATAGGTAGAGGTATTAGGAAAAGCGGCTTGTATGTGATGAAATTAGGAAAGAAGCCGAAAGACAAAATTTGTCTTACAACGATTGTTGAAAACTCCACTTTATGGCATAGGAGATTAGGTCATGCAAATATGCGTCTAATTTAATTGTTAGCATCTAAGGAACTAGTTAAGAATTTACCTAAGCTTAGATTTGATCAACATTTTTGTGATGCTTGCAAAATTGGAAAACAAGTTCACGCTAATCATAAATCTAAGAATCTAGTCTCAACGAGATGCTTAGAAATCCTTCACACGGATCTTTTTAGTCCATCCCCCGTACGGAGTTACGGAGGAAACCTCTACACCTTAGTAATAGTAGACGACTATTCTAGGTATACATGGACAAGATTTATTAAAACCAAAACCGAGGATTTCGAGCAATTTGAAATCTTTAGTAAGAAAATTCAAAACCAACTAGGTTGTTTAATAGTGTCAATTAGGACAGACCATGGTAGGGAATTTAATAATAAAGTGCAATTTGGAGAGTTCTGTAATACCAATATTATTACACATAACTTCTCGGCTCTACACACTCTACAATCAAATGACATGGTAGAAAGAGAAAATAGGACTCTACAAGAAATGAGTAAAACAATGTTGAATGAACAATCGTTACTACAAAATTTTTGGTGTAACGCCGTAGATACTTCGACCTACATCCTTAACCGAATCCTAATTAGAGCCATCTTAGGAAAAACACCATATGAACTCTTGAGAGGTAGGAAACCTACTCTTGATTACATAAAAGTGTTTGGAAGAAAATACATTATCCTAAACACCAAAGATTACCTCACCAAGTTT
>BQNB010022962.1:52168-62366 GCA_026074375.1 Tanacetum coccineum | reverse complement strand
AAATACAGTATCACAAGTTATATAGTTACACCATCACCTTATAGTTTTTGTTTAATTTAGAAAGTTGAAACAATAATTAAATTGTACTTTGTTAAATAAAGATATATGAATTTGTATCCGTAAAATAAAATGTTCTCTTTGTCCAACAATTGATTATTTGTTAATAATACTTGATTTAATATTTTTATTGATTATATAATGATATTATATAAATAGTTTAATTGATTGTATAAAAATAGTGTATAAAAGTAAAAATAGTGCACGAGATTTTATAAACCTTATATCTTTATCGTTTTAACTCTGTTTTATAAGTTCTTTATGCCCACGATTTTGTATTAAGAAAATCTATTAAAATATTACATTTATAATATTTTAGCTACTGATGAACAGTAACATTTACAGATCTTGTGAAAATATATAAAACTACTTTTATATATTTAATCTTTGTAACCTTATAAAAATCATAACTCATTCATTTTAATTCCGTGAAAATATATAAAACTACTGTGAAAATATATAAAACAGTAACTCATTCATTTTAATTCCGTTTCGCTTGTTCTTTATATGTATGGAATCGTGACGAGATACATTATCCAAATAAATACTTACTGATTTTATAAAAATCTGGGTCAACTCAGTAAAATCAAAACAGTTTATAAAACTATTTTTATAAACTTAAATCTTGCAAAACTCGTAACTCATTTGTTTTAATTCCATTTTTCGACTTTCTTATATGCTTGGAATCTTCATGACATGTGCTATCATCATAAAATATTTATGCATTTTTCTCAAATCTGAAACAGTGGCCATTTTTATAAAATAACTTTTATAAAAACACTTTTATATATTTAATTATCGTAAACTTGTAAATGTCATAACTTCTTTGTTATAGCTCGGTTTTTTGAGTTCTTTATATGCTTACGATCCTTATGATTTTATATGGCTTAATGATCCATATGAGAATTGTACAATTTTTATAAAAATACTTTTTGGGGGTAAGTTACGCCACAATTTATTAACATTGGGAACATCACAGCCATAAGCTTAAATAGTTCCACATATATATATTACGTTATAAATCTAAGTATTAATAAATAATCAATATTACCAAGTGGAACCCCAATAGACGACACCAGATCCACACGCAATACAAACACCCCCACAGACAAACCGCACAAAGAACTTACCAATACAGGGAATACCCAAAAGAATGACCAAGTATCAAGTCCTCCCCCAAGAACAATTATAAAAAACCTTTTGTAATTAAAACATTCGCAACCACCACAAAGGTAAATTTATATAAACTAGAACTTATGAAATAAACCAAAATTAAAAATAAAGTATTTTATCTTAGTGCTACTAATCAAACAATTTCACCATTATTTCGCGCACACACCAACACACCAAAAAGAATACATCTGTATCTTGTTTTAAAAAACATAAATCAACCAACCCCCACAAAACGGATGATCAACCAAAAACAAGCGACTACAAACACACAGACCCAGCGTTACCACGCCCACTACTGTAACTCCTACCCCCAACATTAGCATATCTATGTCAGCGACGATCACTGCCCCGTCCGCAACCACACACTCCCCCTTTCAACCCCCCCCCCCCCCCAACCAAACCCTCGCCCCCCTCCCCCCTCAACTAAATACCTATCTATAGCTTCACACCCCTTAGCAGAAATAAAACCCAAGCTAAGAAACCACCAAGCAACACCTTAGATCTAATACCTACATAAACACAAGAAATTCATAGCTATACCCTTGAAAAAATCAAAAAACTATGAAGATCCTAAAATATCCCTAATATGAGACCGTGGGTTAATGGGACTAAAGAAGAGTAGAGAAATTTTGTATTGATATATTTTTGCTAGATGGGAAAGTAATGTAAAATACATACAAAGAAAGGCACTTATAAAACTAAAGTAATATTCTACAAATACAATGGATATAAGGGTTGGTCAAGGTAACAAATAATTGTAAGGTGCTCTCCCTCCTCCCTCATATGAGGAGAGTTAAACAAGTGCTTAATAACTTGGAAAGTAGAATTTTGAATTCTGGATCTTGGTTTTATAAAAGGAGGCCGATCCGGCGCATAAGCATATACATAAAGGAAATTGTAATACTTTTTAAGTAATTGGGGAATAATAGTAGGAATTTGTTTTGAGTATAATGGGTATTATGGAGCTTTCGTGTACGCGATAATTAGTATGTTATTCTGTGCGAAACATGAAACGTTATATAACCGTAACCAATAAAAATAAAATATAATAAAAATAAAATATGAAAAGTTATAAATTATCCCAAGCAATATTTAGTATAACAATTTTTGATGTTAAACTTTTATATTTAGTTTGATGTCCGTTTAACGCCGTTGAATGAATGTATATTTAGTTTACCCACGCCGCGATTTATATAACTAAAAACGATAAAATTAAACGTCCACCGCCGCGTAAAAGAGGTCTAAAAGATTAAATAATGGAAATTTTGAGGGTCGTAAAAAAGACCATAAGCTAAAATAAAGATACTCTGAACTGTCTTTCACCCCCTTGCCCCCTGTTAAAGAGCCTAATTGTGCAAGGCTCAAGATGCGGCTGCTGACATCTTGTCTCTGGTGCGACTTTGAGTGAAGAATTAACGGATAGTTCTTTTATCTCACCTTTCCTTTTTTTCTCTTTCTTTCAATCCGAATTGATCTTCCACGTTATCACCAATGTGAACAGTCATCACCAGGACCTAACATATAGTTCCATCAAACCTTGATAACAAAACAAGCTTTGAGCTTTAAAAACCCGCTTGACCCTTCACGAATCCAAAAAATCTCTACCTTGGTTCTTTCAAAACAAGTGGAGCTTATCATCATTGTTGTGGTTTTCATCTAACGGTGAATTTTGCCAATGGTTCGCGTCTGAATAAAACACTATCTTTCATGATTGTATTACATGAAATGTGCTATGAACCCAGCTTTAGTTATTGAGGGAAGTTCGAACCAAAAAAGAAAACGGTTACCCACTTTGGCTAACACCGATTGAAAGACCAATATACCTTGGTTTAGAACCTTCCCCGCATAATAGAACCACAACATATAACCCCCAACCCCTTTTCCAAAGCGAAACATTTATAAACTAACCCCCAACCCTAACACCAACTTGAAATTCCAAAGGCTTACCCCCTATGCCTCACAATCAGACACGCGAACACTTTGTGTGATCAACGCGCGTCTTTAATTCATTGCTTTATTAGAATAGATCTTCCCCCCCTCGGCTTGTCTCATTGTATAAGTTCTGACCGATGATTTGAACGTCTCCGACCACTGGCCCAAACAAAACGGGTGATCGACACTTCCACCATAAAGTGCCACAGGATGGGGCACATTATAATAAAAATCTAGCGATATCACCACAATTGAGAAAACCAAAAATACTCACCAGCTGTAAGATGCCATACCCAACCATTCATTCATCCCAAAATCTATCACCAAGCGTTCGGCAACATATGTTTTTAGTGTCTTGGAATATTATTTCACTAGTCCATTTCGGTTCTGCGGATGATGTATGGCCTGTCAACTCATATCCCATAACGAGATACCAGAAGCCATTTTAGAATGATATAAAACACAAAAAGGTCCAAAAAAAGTCGATAAAATATATTTATCTTTTGGAACCTCTCAAAGGTTATGTGATAATAACAAAAATATGTAACAAAGCTTATAACGATAAAGAATAAACGTTAATCAACAAATCAATTAAAATGACGCAAAATTCCATTACTAACGGTAAGTAAACATTTAAAGGAATGGACAAAACAAATCATTCAGCATTGATAAAATGAACAAGAAAATCTAAAATCTCATAAACCCAACACATTATAAACAAAATTAAATTCCCCTCAAAACATAAATCAAAATAATAACTCAAAGTCACATACAAAGATAACAAACCCCCTACAATAAGAAAAAAACCCCCAAAACTCCCCCAAAAATGGAAAGTACCAAAACAGAAACAAACCATCCTACAAAAAGACAAAAACATAGCGTATTCTACCTGGCGTCCCACTTGAGGATGTTACTGGTAGCCCCCAGATATATTTGGGACTACACCGTTGACCGCGCCTGCAGAGACCGATGGGTTTTTCCTCCCCCTGCCAATGGGACCACCAGGACCGCCTGCAGTGACCGTTGGGTTTTCCTGCCTATAAATACTGCTCCATTCCCAGCTGAAAAACACACCTCTTTGCACGAATTTTTCCAGTCTTCTTTCTCTCTCTAAAAACCTTCTTTCTCTCACTAAATCTCTTGATCACTAACACTGTTTGATCTTGTTTCAAGTGATCTAATCTCTTCTTCTCATCCCTCCTCTCTATCAAGTGCAAGAGAAGAACATTCGTATTCGTCAAGAAACGAATTGTTATTTAGTGATCTCTTCTCTCTTCTTCTAAATATCAAATCTCTTTTGTAATTATCTTGTGTAATTGTGTGATTCAGATAGTGTGTAAATCCGAAAGTGTAGATCTTATGAGTGCATAGTGTTTGTTGGGAATTATAGATTTGATGAGACAAAAGAACAAAAGAATGAAACAAAATGATCAAAATCGTCATTAAAGAATTTTACAAGATGTAAGAGAAATATAAAGATTCTGGAAGATCTCCTTAAGAAGATAGAAAATAATAGAAGATCAAGTTAAATATTTAAAAGATTTTGTTGTCTAATGTTTATCCCTTTGTAAACCTAAATATCTCTAGTATATAAAGAGATATCAGGTCATAAGTTTATATATACACAGAAAAAGAAAAACCTGTGTGTGTGTACACTAGATCAATGTAGACGTCTAGTTTGTGTAGTGTAGCCTTAAGGTAATTAAGGTTTCCTTAATCCCTATTACAGGTGGTAACCGATCTATACTGATCATATAGATTTGAGGCTTGGTGGAAACGTATGGTAATAAAACCTTGTTCAATATCATTGATGTTCTTATTTATATCCCGTTGCATATTGTTATCATTGTTATTGTTAATCCTAGATATAATTCTAAACAAACTGAGCTTAAACGATCTAAGGAGTTCTATCAGACTTAACAATTGGTATTAGAGCCTGGTGGCTCGTGATGTCTAGGATCTACAAGGTTGTTGTGTTAAATTTGTGAAGAGAGTGTGTTGAATTTTCTGCTTTTGGTTACTTATAAAAGTCGGTGACATTAGGGTTTTTTGTAAACCCTAACTTGTTTTATGAAGGTTGTAAGATCTGATTCTACAAGGTTTACAACATGGGAAAATTGGATGTGCAACAAGGAAAAGGATTCATGGATTCAATGAAACTCTAATCTAGGGTTTTATACTATTTAATAATAATTTGTTACCTTGTCTGGACACACGATCTGCTTCTATGGAGTAAACCCTAAGTTCAAAGGTTTTTCTTAATCGCTTTATATGTTAAGGCTGCCATAATGTATTACTACTGCTTGGGCTCGAACTGGGTAAAGGAAGGTTTTAAACAGTAGCAAAACGTTTATATAGTTACAAGAGTGTGTGGTGATGCTTGTTATTTGTTTCTACTGCCAATACAAAACAAAGGAGAAGATCAAATCGTGGCTTAAAAGGTTACAACTATTGTTATTGCTTACTACTGCTCGAATTTATGACAGATTAGCAACAGATCAGTGACACTTAAAGCGTCACAAAAAGCCATGGGAGGAAGGAGTAATCATATCTGTGACAGTTTAGTAACAGAAAAAGTGTCGCTAATAGCTATGGGAGGAAGGAGAATGCTAATTTGTGACGGATTCGTGACAGCTTTGTGACACTAAAAAGCGTCGTCTGGATACTTAAAAAAAAGGTATCCTTAAACGGTGATCATCAGTTAATACTGCTCGAATACTTTTAGTGCTGCCTTCATATGTTAATACTGCTAAGGCACGCTGTTAGTACTGCTCGTTAAGGCTGCTATTGGTACATTATTACTGGTGATTTGTTTATACTGCCAACATTGTGGTGCTACTGCTAAAGGAGTTTCTTGGTAAATTTTAATACTGCTAGAGTATGGTTGTTTGTACTGCTAGCATTTGGCAGTTACTACTGTTGCGTTGGTTTCTACTGCTAAAGTATTTTTAAGTAGTTTATGCTGCTAGGTTTGTTCCTAGTGGTTAATACTGCTTGGGCTTAATGAAATTTATACTGCTAGTATTGTTTGATATTTTGAAAACACACGTGGTTTGGATCTCGAATTGAACAGGATGCTTCGTTTAAGGGGAAGCTAACAGATTGATTTGGTTTATTTGTTCTTAAACGTTTAAAAGGCTCATATTTATTAGATTAATTGATTATGAAGAATATTATTTATCACCTATTTGAAGTTGAAGTGGAGTTTTTCGAATGCGTGTTCTCATCATATCTTAAAGTGGGTGTTACACTTTGAAGATAACTTGTTCGTGCTTAGAAACGATGTGACGAAGACTTGACAAATCTAGCAAAGGTGTGTGATTTCTCTTATGGTGCTCAATGCTCACATTTGCTATCACTTTAGTTATGTGTCTCATAGAAGATGAGGATTTTGTCAAGAGGTTGCGATCTACTTATATTTCATAGATTTATTTATAAGTTTTGTGTCACGTGGATAGTACAAGATATAAGACACAAGTTTGGGTTATTCTAATTCTACATCAAGTTGGTTATACTTAGTTTTTCTTCATCAGTGATCATTACAAAGAGCCTACAGAATTGAAGATTCAAGAAATGGTTAACATATGGGTTTCAGGGGAAGCTTATTGTTAAAATGTTTAACCATTTACATGTGGCATTGAGGTAAAGGTTTTTACTACTGCTAGTCATTATTACTACTGTTAGTGTGAATTTCTACTAATCAAGTTCATTTTTCTTATTGTGCTTAATGGTGAGTAATTTGAGGAAATAGAAGGATTGGATTAGAAGTGTGATATTGGTTTGTAGTGGTCAAGATCAAAGTTTCTTATATTCATATGTCCCCTATTGGATTATGACAAAAAGGGGAAGAAGAAATATTAACATGTTGCAACTTATAGATCCTTGGTGTGGCATGGTACAAAGGAAATCTACTTAAAGGGAAGTTTTGTTCCATTCAGGGAGATGATTACATCTCAACTTCAGGGGAAGCTTTGGCTTTATGATGAAGTTCGTACACGACTTTGTTTGTTTTGCGCAAGAACATTATATTGTTTTGTCATCCATTAAAATAGTGGAAGATTGTTGGGAAGTATAGATTTGATGCGACAATAAATACAAATGAGTGAAGACATAAAAGGATGCAAGAGCGTCATTAAAGAGATTCCATGAGATGTTAGGTAAATATGAAAGATTCTGATAGATCTCCTTCAAAGAAGATATGAAAGATTAACAGAAGATCATGGTTAAATATTTAAAAGAATTTGTTGTCTAATGTTTATCCCTTTGTAAACCTAAATATCTCTAGTATATAAAGAGATATCAGGTCATAAGTTTATATATATACAGAAAAAGAAAAACACGTGTGTGTGTACACTGGATCAATGTTGACATCTAGTTTGTGTGGTGTAGCCTCAAGGTAATTAAGGTTTCCTTAATCCCTGTTAGAGGTGGAACCGGATCTTACTGATTTATAGGATTTGAGCTTTTGTGTTAAGACTACAGCTGGAATGAGAATTTAGTAACACTATGGCATCTGTTATCATTTATCTTGCTACAAACTAAAATTCTTAACTTTTCCAAGTACATTTTGATAATATGATAAAGAACTTGGAGGGTGGGGTTAAATTTCTTATGTATCCAAGGTTTGTGAAGAGTTCCTGGCAACAAGTTGAAGGAATGTCCAAAACATAAAGGGATTTATGTTACACTTCCCATCAAAGAAGTTTTTTGTAATATGATGAGGGAAGGAAAGGTTTATGTGGAATCATCCCCTCTATTTTCAAACTATGATGGTTCAAGCCAGAATGACACATTATTAGTGAAGGTAGTTCGTGCTTCTAATGTTTCCTCAATTCCACACCCATTATTACTACTCTAAAAACCATTCATTCATCTAGCCTCAAAAGAAAAAAGGTCTAGGACGGAAAACAGAGGCGGACATGGTCCTACAGAGCCTAACGAGAAAAAAAAGTAAAAGACTGACTATTGGTCCTAGCAGAAGCAGAGGAGTTTTTGAATAGGGTTCAACGGGTTGTGCAAAGTAATTTTTCGACCCCTAAGACACAAAACTTTATTTTTAGTAGGATTGGTTTTGCCATCCAAAAAGGGGTTGCGGCGCAGCTTGTTGCTCGTTTGCCCGCCATCTTATTGTAAACGTTGATTTGATGGATATTATTCTATGAAAAAAAAAGAAGAGAGTTAAGCAGTTGGAAAAGAGAAGGAAGTCAAGAACTTCAGGGATCAAAAGGTTAAGGAAGGTTGGTTCAGCTAACAGGGTAGAATCCTCTAATGATGTTAGTTTGGGTGCTCAGGAGGATGCATCCAAATAGGGGAGGAAAATAGCTGATCTTGATGATGATGAAGAAGTGACCTTGATTGATGAGACTCAAGGGAGAAATGATAAAGATTTGATGTTTGATATTGATGTTCTTAATGGTGATGAGGTATATGAAGAGCCTATAGTTAATACTGCTAAGACTACAAGCTTAATTCCAGTTAGTGATGTTGATCCAGTTACTACTGCTGGTGAAGTGGTTACTACTGCCAGTGCTACAACAATTGTTGATGAGTTGACTCTGGCTTAGACCTTGATAGAGATCAAAGCAACTAAACCAAAGGCTGTTACAACTGCTGCCACAACAATTACTACTGATGTTGCCAGCACAATACCAAAGGCAAAAGGAATTGTCTTTCATGATCAGGAGGAGCAAGCACCTGCATTTACACTAATAGTTTCTTCTTCACAAGCATCACAACTTCCACAAGCAAAAGACAAAGGTAAGGCAAAAATGGTTGAGCCTAAAAAACCATTAAAGAAGAAAGATCAAATTACACTTGATGAAGAATTGGCACTCAGATTGCATGCTGAAGAACAAGCAGAGTTGGAAAGAATGCAAAAAGATAGAGTTGCACAAGAAGAAGCTAGCAGAGCAGCAATTATTAAAGAACTGGATAGCATTCAAGCTATGATTGAGGCTGATGAGCAATTAGCTGCAAGACTCCAAGCTGAAGAACAAGAATAATTCTCCATTAAAGAAATGTCAAGAATGTTAGTGGAGATGATAGCTGAAAGGAAAAAGTTCTTTGCAGCATAGAGAGCAGCAGAGCAAAGAAGTAAACCACCTACCAAAACTCAGATAAGGAATAGAATGTGTACATACCTGAAGAATATGGGTGGATACAAGCACAATCAGCTGAAAGGAAGGAGTTATGAAGAAATTCAAAAGCTCTTTGACAAAGCATACAAACAGGTAAATTCATTTGTTCCTATGGATTCAGAGGTGGTGAAAAGCAGTGTGACAAGAACTGAAAGAAGTTCTACAAGAGCAGGAGATGACCTTGAATCTGATAAATCAAAGAAGCAAAAGATAGATGAGCATGTAGAAGCTGAAAAAGATGATGATTAAGAGGAGGCAGATATGAAAAAGCATATTAAGATAATTAAATATGATGAGGTAGTAATTGATGCTATACCTCTAGCCACCAAACCTCCAATGATTGTTGATTACAAGATTGTTAAAGAAGGAAAGTTTGGATACTTTTAATTGATAAGAGCAGATGGAAGTTCAAAAAGATACTTATCAATGATTAAGATGCTTCAGAATATTGATAGAGAAGACTTGGAGACCCTTTGGAAGTTGGTTAAAGCTAAACATGGGAATACAAGGACAGAGGAGGATTATGAAAGAGTGTTATGGGGTGATCTAAAAGTAATGTTTGAACCTGACATAAAAAGTGAAGTATGGAGAAGTCTACAAGGATACAAAGTGACTATTTAGAAGCTATTTGATACTTGTGGAGTGCACTTTTTGAGGTTTAAAAATCTACATATCTTTATGTTGGTTGAGAAAAGATATCCCCTTACACCAATAACAATCACAAACATGCTGAACAAAAAGCTTCAAGTTGACCATTGGAATGAGATGTGTTATCAACTACTCAAGCTCATAACAAAGCAGGAAAAGGGTTAATGAAGTGTTTGAATGCATCCTCTTGATGATGGTGAAGACTTTTAATGAAGAAACTTAAAGATTCAGATGATGAACATCAAGTTTAG
>BQNB010022962.1:42168-47168 GCA_026074375.1 Tanacetum coccineum | reverse complement strand
AGATGAGAGAGTTGTTGGTACAATTATAAGAGTTGCTGAAGAAAGGATTTATTCGTTCAAGTTCATCACTATGGGGAGCACCGGTTTTGTTTGTGAAGAAGAAAGATGGATCTTTTAGAATATGTATAGATTATCGCGAGTTAAACAAGTTGACTGTCAAGAATCGTTATCCTCTTCCGAGAATGGGTTTGTATAAGATGGGATATGTTATGTGCTTTTTGTATGTTTTTTGGGAGTTATCGCGTAGTGTATTTCGGTTGACTCGTCTAGATTCGTTATGACTCTTTCGAGGATTCGTCATGGGAGTTGTACTTTGCAAGGTGAGAGCGTGTTTTCTGAGTCGAGTTGCGTTCAGAGGTATATCTACAGTTACGCATTAAAGAATTAGATTACATTATAATAACTGCCTTTTAGAATCGATATTGGTCACTTGAGTTCCCTTTTAATGTCTCGGAGTTGGTCTGGAGTTTGGACTACGTGTTTATGTGGGGATCTTGAGGTTAGATTAGGTTGATTGCATTTTGACTGGCTGTCTGTTGGTCATAGTGTTCATCGATTGATATCTCTTGGTTTAATTTCCATGGATGAAAAAGAGCATGGGATGCATTGATGGGTTTATCTTGGTGCTGATTTCAGAAAAGAGAGGATTGTTCGCCAAGTTTTCAAAGTGAGATTTTTGGCTAGAATTCGGTTATAATTTCTGGGTCTTGTGTTTGATATAGTGGTGTTCATGGTTGATATGCCAAGATCGAAGCCATTTATGAGTTGGGATATACTGCTAGGTCGAGGCATTCTGGTGATGGTTTATGGAAGGGCACTTTTGTTGGGATGTTTCGTGTGGTGTTGTCTTTGTTGGTGTGTGCTGGTGATTTTCTAAGACCGAGGTCCTTTGGCTCGACTTATTGCGTAGGTTTGTCGTTTTGTGGGGTTTTGTTGTATTTGTGGTTTTGAACGGGGGTGACTTGGTAGCTGGTAGTTGGGTAGGGCTCCAAGTTTAGAGTGAGGGTCTCTGTAAGGGTACGGAATAGAGTTTGTGGTCCTGATTTTGGACTGTGTCACTTAGGGTTTTATAGAGCTGTGTTGATGTAAAGGACGAATCAAGGTGATTTAGCGCTATACTCTAGACAATTTGTTGATAGTCCTGGAATGTATTACACTACTGTACGATTTGAGTTAGGAGCCGTTGTTTTAGCTCTAGATTTTTGGAGACATTTATTGTTTGGTACGTAGTGTGTGGTTTTCTCCTATTTCATAAGAGCCTACAATATTATTTTGAATCGTATGTGCTGTACTGGTGACAATTGTGATGGATTTGTGTTGTTGTGTGTAGTAGATGTTGAGATTCATTGATCATCCTGGAAAAGCGATGTTTACTGGCTGAAGCCTTCTTAAGAGAAAGGAATATGAATTGCATTTTCGTGTTCGCAGATTTGATGATGACTGTTAATATTGATATACCAAAGCAGATTTCATAAAAGCTCAGGTGGAAGCAATAAATAAGCGAGAGATGCTAGAAGCAGGAAAATTTAGCGGTGATTGTTTAAGCAAATATTGAGTAGTTATCGCCCTGTGTGGAACACGTTGTTCGGGGATTCAGTTTGTTGCGGTGATTCGACATGGATTGATGGATTTGGATATGCATGAATGCATAAGTCCAAGTATTCCCATCTCATCCGAGATCAGACTAGTATGTATCAAATTTGACAAGCACTGTGGTTTTTGGTGGCAAAATATGATAGGGATTTTTGTCTCGTTTATGTTAGTAAAAAAGCGCTTGTCTTGTCTGCGAAGGTTTCAGAGTCGAGCATTAGAATACATATGGGTTGCTTGTGCAACTACCGGAGATTCCTGTTTGGATGTGGATATGATTACTATGGTTTTTGTGAGTGGATTGCCAAGAGAACGCCCATGTGGGTATGAGACTGATTTGGGTTAGTGGTCCACCGGACTGACCAAATCAGCTCATTTCCTACCAATGAAGAAAACGGATAGTATGGAGAAGCTCACGCGACTTTACTTTAAAGAAATAGTGTGTAGGCATGATGTTCATGTTTCGATCATTTCAGATCGAGATAGCCATTTTATGTTAAGATTCTGGAGATCGCTTCAGGAAGCGTTGGGGATGAATTTGGACTGGTGTACATTCTTTCTCTCCCTTCTATTTATATGGTCAATCTGAGTGGATTTACAAACGATGGAAGATCTGGCAAAGCATATGGTACGTGCCCCTGTTCATGTGATTGACTTTGGAAGTAGTTGGGATCGCCATCTGCCATTGGTCTAGTTCTCATATAACAATAGTTATCACACAAGTATTAAGGCTTTACCAAATGAGGCTTTATACGGACGAAAATATAGATCGCCTATATGTTGGAGTGAGGTTGGGGTGAGCCAACTCACCGGTCCAGAATTGATCCGTGATACGACCAAGAAAATCGTCCAGATTAAGAACCGTTTGTTGACTGCTCGAAGTCGCCAGAAGAGTTACGCATATAGGAGAGCTAAGCCGTTAGAATTTGAAGTTGGGGATATGGTACTGCTCAAGGTATCGCCATGGAAGGGCATTATGGATTTTGGAAAGCGCGGAAAGCTAAGTCTACGTTACATTGGGCCATTCAAGATTCTAGTTATAGTTGGTCTTGTAGCTTACACGTTGGAGTTGCCTGAAGAGTTGAAAGGGATTCATAATACGTTTCATGTTTCGAATCTTAAAAAGTGTTTAGCGAAAGGCGATATTGTTGTTCTGATAGATGAGATTCAACTTGATGATAAGTTGCATATGATTGAAGAGCCAGTGGAAGTTGTTGATAAAGAGGTCAAGCAACTTAAGCAAAGTCGGATACCTATTGTTAAAGTTTGTTGGAATTCACAAAGAGGTCCAGAATTTACTTGGGAACATGAGGATCATATTAAGAAAAAGTACCCTCATTCTCTTTACAAGTATCGGTCGATGCGAGGATAATGCGGATTAATCGATTACTGTGCACAAGAGGGACGCTCTACAAGGAGGGGTGAAATGTAAACAACCCGAGCTTCAGGTCAACGTCTATCCCGAGCTAAAATAATTATTTTTGCTACGTAAATAATTATGGTTGTTTATACTATATAAGGTTTAATGAGAATTGCCATTTATAAGGTAATTTCATGCCGTGATTGAATTTCTATTTGCTTTAGCGTCTAAGAAAGTCAGAAAAATTTATATTGTTGCTCCGAGAGTGTGAATATGTTATTTTTGTATTTTATGGCGTTTCCTCGAGTTTTTGTAAAACCGTGTTTAAAGGTCGTGTTTTGCGAGGTTTAACGATTTATTAAACGTTTTTAAAGAAAAATTAAAATAATTATTAACGTGGTGTGACCCGAGTCTTTGGCCGATTTTACATAAAAGAAAAAGGACTTTGTACTAGTTTTAAAAGGAGTTATAAAAAGGATGGAGCTATGTTGCCAAATTACCAAAGTTATCTCCTATAAATAGAAGCATACACACACTTATTCTCTTTTTACAAAAATCATATTACTCTCTCCCTCACCTTGCTCTCTTCGAACCGACCACCCCACAAACACCCATTTTTCGGCTTATTTTCCAACATGCTATACAATCAAATTATATAATCTTAATCCTTGTTTCAAGAGCTACAAAACCCACTATAGAAACCTCACATGCACTGAGTATTGAAGAAGTTGAATTTTTGGTTGGTTCTTGGTGATTTCGTGTAATAGGGGGGTGTTTAGATTAGTAAGTTGTTGTTATTTTGAAGTGGTTTAATTGAAAAAGGTTTGATTGTTGGTCTTTGGGCTGCGTCCGATTTTAGAAGCCAAAGGGGAAGCCATATTTTGATTTTTTTTATAGCATTGTAAGCTTCTAGTTATGTTTCTTGTTTGATTAAAGTGATATATTGCATGTATTATGATTATTGCTAGATGATTCAAGTGCGGAAATTATTGAAAGCGTGTTTTATTATTGACTAAAGTTTGATGGTTTTGGTATAATTATATAGACTAGTTAAGCGTATTTTGATAGTCGGATTATGTCAAAAATGTCGTTTTCATAGGTTTTGGGTTGACCATGTTTGACCAAAAAGTTTGACTTGACCGTAGCAAGTCGAAATTTTTTTGAAAGTTATTTTTGATGATATTAAGTGATAGTGTTCGCCCTAAGCTCCGTTTCACTAGGTGGATCGTCACGTAACTCTTAATAACGAACGTTGTACGGCCGAATCAAGTTTGGGTGTTTTTGAGGTAAAAAGTCAACTATGAAGTTTGACTTTTTAAAGTCAAACTTACGTAAACTTTCAAATAAAGTCTATAATGAGCAAAGGGTTCATAATGTTAGTTAATTGATTGTTATGTGCCTAATTACACATACCTTTTACCTAATAAAACGACCATAAATGACCTAAAACAGATGCAAAATGCTTTGTATGTGTGTATTTTATGAATTATGTCTTGCAGGTACCGGATATTTAACAAATGAATAAAAATAATTCAAAATGGATAAAACCGAGCACGAGAATGAAATGAGTGCAAGAAAACGTAGCCGAAGACGTATACATCCTTAATGGACCAACCCGTACCCATTTTAATGGGCCGGGTCAGCCCATTAAGATCTATACTTATCAAACCTTAAGCCTTATACTAATTAAAAACCCACAAGCCCAATCCATAAGTCCTAGCTCAAATTTAAGTCAATGCCCAATCCTTATTAACCGGTCAAAGTCAAATTTATAAAACAAATGGGTCAGAATTACTGTTTATCATCCCTGTTTTCCCTCCCCGTTTTTACAACAAACACATACAGGGTAAAACCCACTCTTACGATCTCACCCACGCTCGTATGCTTCTAGAAGCTCACCCCTGACACGCATGACATCACATGTCCAAGTTGGCGATCCTATGCATTCCTATTGGTCAGAATTGCGTAGAGAGTGATCCAAGGGTTGATTAATGATAGGATTCGAATCAAGGGCTTGGATTGATGGAAGAGAGAAGCGTCTCAAGGTCTA
>BQNB010022962.1:18007-40795 GCA_026074375.1 Tanacetum coccineum | reverse complement strand
GAGTAATGCATGACGATCATAGAATAACTTCTTGTTGAGATTAACGGTAAAATTTTCAAATTTCGTGGTACATACTTTTTCTTAATGAAAAGAGAAATCTAAATCTGTCGGGGTGCCACAGTCTCCCCAGGTTAGAAGATTTCGTCTTGAAATCAAGAAGTTGTAGGAGATCGTGGATTTGTGAACGAGTGAGGGTATTTGTTCTTGGATTGGTCCTCACGTATCCCTAAATGAATGTCTCGTCATTGGGATGAGCCGATACTACAGAACGTTGGGAATATATTCATTGAGGTAATAGCAATATCCTAAATCATTTCCCCTTCCCCTTTTGTCTTATAAATGCCACCTCATTTCTCTCAAATTTTTTTCAAACTTAGATCCTACTACAAAAATACTTCAAATGGCCTGTTCGCTTCCTCATACTGATTCCGAAGTCGAAGCCTTGGTGCAAAAATTAATTAACGAAGATAAGGGTCGTCAGAATGCGCTTTTGGAATTAGCCTTTCGGTTTGAAGATTCATGCGCTGTCAGAGACGATCTTAGAAAAGCCTATGAGAAATGCAATGACATTTCTCAAGAGAGTCGTGCCTTGATTTGCACTCTCTTAAAAGAAAGTTCTAATAAGGATCGCAAGCTGCATCTTTCTATGTATGGGAAGGCGGTACAGCTAGAGAGACAAATGGGTGCTAAGTCGGATTGGTTCCGGGAAAAATACTCCATCCGTACACGCAAAGGTATAGGTTGTTCGTCATCACAAGATAATTGCTCTCTTACCGAGAAAGAGTTACATCAACTCCGTATGGATGAAGAAGCTCTAAAAGAAATGTTGGAAGAAGAGGCCATGAACAAGAAGGCGCAAGAGGAGAAAATTAGGCAAGAACAAGCTGAAAATAATGCATTCTTTTTAGAATTTGGGGTAGTGAGATACGACTCAGAATATGAGTCATCGGATTAACGGTCTAAGGATTGTTGTAACCGTGTTATTGTACTGCTTTGAATAAAACATTGTTGCCTTAAACTATGTACTTGTATTTCCACTTTTGCAAACCAACGGTTATTATGTTAGTAATCTAGTAAGTTCTAATGAATGCGTTTGTTCTCTGTAGTATCACAACATTTCAACACTTTTTCGAAAAAAAAATTGTTTGCATCGTGATTGTTGCCTTTGCCATAATACATCTTGAAGGAAAGATTGAGTGATCCACAACAGTATTAATAGTGTTAGCTGATATTCTGAATGAAAATGAATAATTGAAATGTGAATGTGATTTACTGTCCCCCTCTACGGTGTATCATAATGTGGTATATCGGGATAGTGTTATTTAAATTTGTAAATTTCCCAAAGTAATTAATTTTATGAGATTAAATAGCAATTCAAATTTTTTTTCAGGTAATTGATTTTCCTTAAGGTTTGAAATAGATTTAATTTTTATGGTCAGGTGTCGCCAAGCCCTTTTTAATGTCGAAAGCTTTCGCTCTGGAATTCAAGCGTCTTATTCGTGGCTATGGTGTTTTAAGAAAGGACATAAAGTGGCAAGGGCCTGGCTCCAACGGCTAAGAAAATTGGCGGCGAACCTTGTTACCTTCACTAAATATATTATATTATATATATATAAATTATAATATATAATATATATATATATTATATTAATATTATACTATATATATATACTTTGTCAATTTCTCAAATTTGTCAAAACGTAAAATAAGTTTCCTTACTTAAATTTTCATTCGTCCTTAGATTAAAATATCGTATCTCGTTCCCTTGATTGCGGTTGTGTTCGTTATGGTGGTTGGTTGTTATTTGGCAAGTGTTCCACAGGAAGAGGATCACCAGTACGTCATTGTAATACTAGGGCTTATTGTGCCACTCATCATCGTGGCGATTGACGTGGAAGTTTTTTGGAAAAAGTAACTTTCGTCAGTAGGCATGCGGGTTGTATTACCGTTTTGTTTTTAGCATTTTAATTAATCTTATGCTGAATCCTCCAGAAAGAATCATCGAACGTTTCATTTTTAACTTTGTTTCGTTTATTCTCTAGTGAGAGAAAGAACTACACAACCATAAGTAACATGATATTGACATGGTTATTCTCTAGTGAGAGAAAGTAAAAAGAGGGTGAGATGAACACAAAAAGAAAGAATATTAGATTAGAAATAGAAATGGGAAAAATACAAGTGAACATCTACCACCCCTCATGGAGAGCCATGAGGGGTATTTATACTAAAAGAAAAATCAAACTATTCCTAGTTTACATACATGACCCCTGCGTGACACGCAGTGTCCAAGACTAGTCCAATTCACGTGTAAGACACCAACTTCACTAAAAAGTGAGGCTAGCAATCTCCCTCCAAGATGGCGTCACACGTGAATTGGTTACAATGTTCCCTACAAGCAAAATAAAGAAAAATGATAAGAATGAAGTCCGGTATTCCTTGAGAATATATTCGACGATCTGCTTGAATACTCCAACTTTATTTCTTCAGCTTGTAGACGAACATACTGCTAAAATATTCAGCTCCCTCCTAAACAGACACCCCTGAGACTGATAAGAATTAATACACCATTCTTGAGGGAGGGATGATATCATCAACATCATCTCACTTAGGAAGCATTCCAGTTTTGTTTGAATTCAACCCAAAGTACAGATTTTATCCCTTTACCGAAGTCGAAACCGTAGCACCAAAATTTATTAAGACCCGGAAATGCACTTTTCTCCCTCCAGGAAAGTGATCATCCTGCACATGTGTACATCTTATGCCAACTGGAACTGCTTACTTAGCTTCATAACCCGTGATTGCATAAGCAACAGTCTGTGAGAAGATGTCGGTACTCTCTTTACAGTTCTCTCTTGATCAACCCAAGATAAATCCCCTTATCTATTCTATAGGCTAATACTGATGACCACTGATGGAGACAACCCGATGAAACGAACCCGAGAATGAAGCAACAATCCCCGACTTGAGACTTAATCTTGTACTATCCGTGTGACGAAGAACGGTGCAGAGGCAAATCTATGAGTACCATATACTCACCCAAAAGTATACAAAAAATACATCACCACTTGAAATCTCCTCAACGACGTGAGACACTGAGTACTACAATGTAACTCCTTAAAGTGATAGCTACTTTGTGGGTATATGTAGAAAGAATCACAAAAGCAACTACATATCCAAGTCTTCGTCACTAACACAAGTCATCCTCGTTGTGGAGAAAGAAAGAACCGAAGACGAAATAAGTACACGCCCCGTGAAAGCCTACTTCAATCCCAAATATGCAACATCGTACAAAGTCTCCGTAGTCATTAAACTCCAATACTAGCCGTTATGAATGAAGGTGAATTTTTGATAAGGATCATTTTTAGTGTAATGTATTGTGTTTGTTGTGTTGTTGTTCATGATTTTTTGATGTGTTATGATTGTTAACGGATATCGGCTCAAAAAATATACCATAAAAACGGCTATCCAAGTAATAAAACCCGGCCAATTTTACTTTACCCGACATAATATTGTTTTATTACTCGGTTTAACCCGATAACACTAGCTTAAGCCTTAGCTACCAATTTTCGAATATACTTGTATTTAACTATACACCACACAAGTGAAAATGTAAATTTCGCATATCACAAGGCTGTATGCGTGCACAGTTATCAACCAATACAAACAATAAGCCCGAAAGTACTTCTTAAATATTTGGCCCAACTCCTATTTGGTAATACCAGCCCACATGAATAGTTAAAACATTCGGTCCACATTTTGGCACAACCCATGCCCATTACCAATATTCGGCCCACAAATTTTCCAATGAGCCCCAGCCTGTAAGAGAATTAGGATATAAAAAAGGTCTAACCCTAATAATTCTCACACCTCATACCCTAATCACATTACGTTCGCCTCCCACCTCTCCCTTCTTTGCATACGCAAACACAATATGATTCTCTCATCTCCCAAACTCAAAACGAATCTCATTCATCTCAACCTTATATCTTCTCTATCAGTACTTGTAACAACAGATCCACCATACCCCTTTTCGATTTTTCTTACATGTGTAAACCGTATACTGAAGGATGAAGGCTTCAAGATCCTAGCGGGTCTCGGGTAGGTTTTATGTTTCTTGTTTAAGTATGTCAACGAAATAAAGAATCAATTTTAACATAGTTGTTAACAATCGTTCTTTAATTTCGTCGATTAAAAGGTTGTATAACCTATAAGGATCGATGATGATTTGGTTTTCTTGTTGTAGAGAACTTTAAGGTTCTTTAAATTCCATGAATGATATCCAAGAAAAACCAAACTGAGATCTGTTCTGAAATTTATTGGGTTTAAGTCTTGATGTGGTTGAAGGAGATGGAGAAGGTTTTGTTGTTGAATGTGATGATGGGATATTAGGTAGACATTGGATTTGATTTGTTGTACTGAGGCTTGTTGTAATTGATGTTGTTGGCTGTGATGTTGTTTGATTGTTATGGTTTAACGAGTCTGTTCTTTATAATTTGTTCTCTTCTATCTTTGTCCTTGACTCAGTTGTGAGTTTGATCCGGGTCAACTCGGTAAATACCGAGTTGACTCGGTTTCCACACAGCTTGGACAATAGATCGGTTGAGTTGTTCGGTACTTAAAGGATCTAGTTGTTCGGTACTCAACTGATTTTAGTTGTTCGGTACTAAAAAGATTTTTAGTTGTTCGGTTCCATATGAGATCAGTTGTTCGGTACACAAAAGAAATCAAGTTGTTCGCTACTCAACTGAAATCAAGTTGTTCGGTACAGTTGTTCGGTACCAACTGACTTTGTCTTGTTATAGAAACCAACAAAAGCAACTGTCATAGACAACTAAGAACTTAGATCTGTGTCCCTTTGAACCACTTTTGGTTTCCACCCCTTGTAACCCGACGTCCGCTTAGCTCTCGCACCCCAACGATAGTTCTCACTCGAATCGTATTGTTTAACTCTTGTTTTCAATATTTAGTGCTGCTTAAAAAGAGTGCATGCAACGTTCCTCATTTATACACAACGTTTTCACTAGGTTACTGAAACTTTTCATTTGCATGAGATATGATATTATTGATATATACTATTAGGGAATCTAGTCATGATTATGTTTTGTAAAACTATTTGTGTCATTGACCTCATGACACTATTAAGAATGCCTGCTATCTTTGACTTCATTTGGTAATTTGGATCAGGTATTGGCATGTGAATGAGAGAAAGGTACCAAGTGATGAGACGTACCCATTTCTTGTGGGGTTTGAAAAGAAATGAGAAAAACTAGTAGGGTAGTGTGTGTAAGTGTGAATGATGATGGTGTTTTTATCATTATCATATATTGGTTTTTATATGTATTCATATGTGTATGATTCTTTTGAATTCAATTAAAGGTTTTCGTGGTTATTAAGTTGAACGTAGATGATTTTATAAAGTGCTACAAGTAAATGGCCTCGTTTCATAAATGTGAAATAAGTATGGCTTTTATCGTTACACGCTCTAAAATATCCTTTTAGACACAAGGGTAATAATGGTGATGTTCGCGTGCTAATTAACCTTTTCATGACAAGGAGTAATGCATGACGATCATAGAATGAATTATCGTTGAAATTAACGGTAAATTTGCAAACTTGCAGTACATAACTTTTACTTAACGAAAAGAGAGATCAAATTTTCTTACGGGGTGCCACAGCCTCCCCAGGTTAGAAGATTTCTTCCCAAAATCAAGACGTTGTAGGAGATCGTGGATGTGTGAACAAGTGAGGGTATTTGCCCTTGAATTGGTCCTCACGTATCCCTAAGTGAGTATCTCATTATTGGAACGAGCCCATATGACAAAATATTGGTAATATAACAAAATATCTTAAATTATTCCCCCTTTCCTTTTTGTCTTATAAGTCTCACCTTATTTCTTCTCATATTTTTCAAACTTAAATCCCACTACAAAAATATTTCCAATGGCATGTTCACTTCCTCATACCGACTCCGCAGTCGAAGCCTTGGTGCAAGGATTAATTAACGAGGACAAGGGTCGTCAGGATGCGCTTTTGGAATTAGCCTTTCAGTTTGAAGATTCATGCGTTGTCAGAGACGATCTTAGAAAAGCCTATGAGAAATGCAATGACATTTCTCAGGAGGGTCATGCCTTGATTTTCACACTCTTAAAAGAAAGTTCTGAAAAGGATCGCAAGCTGCATCTTTCTATGTATGGAGAGGCGGCACAGCTAGAGAAACAAATGGGTGCTAAGTTGGCTTGGTTCCAGGAAAAGTACTCCTGCCGTACACATGGAGGTATAGGTTGCTCGTCATCACAGGCTAATTGCCCCCTTACCGAGAAAGAGTTACATCAACTCCGTATGGATGAAGAAGCTCTAAAAGAAATTTTAGAAGAAGAGGCCATGAACAAAAAGGCGCAAGAGGAGAAAATTAGGCAAGAACAAGCCAAAAATAATGCATTCTTTTTAGAATTTGGGGTAGTGAGATACGACTCAGAATATGAGTCATCGGATTAACGGTCTAAGGATTGTTGTAACCATGTTGTTGTACTGCTTTGAATAAAACATTGTTGCCTTAAACTATGTACTTGTATTTCTACTTTTGCAAACCAACGGTTATTATGTTAGTAATCTAGTAAGTTCTAATGAATGCATTTGATCTCTATAGTATCACAACACTTCGACGAAAAAAAATGTTTGCTTCGTGACTGTTGCCTTGCCATAATACACCTTGAATGGAACAATTGAGTTCTGTCTCCACACAATATCTTAAAGTGTTTGCGTGATAATTCTAAACTAAATAATTAAGTAAACATGATTACTGTCCCTCTACGGTATCATAAAGTGGTTTAGGGATAGTGTTATCAATCTGTGAACTTTTTAATTCCCAAAATAATTGATTTATGAGATTAAATAGCAAGTCGAAATTTTTTCAGTGATTGAATTTACCTTAAGGGTTTGAAGTAAGATTTAAATTTTTACGGGGTGTCGCAGTCCTTTTAAGTCGGAAACTTTCATCCTGAATTCAAGCGTCTTATTCGTGGCATGGTTTAAGAAAAGGACGAAAGTGGCAAGTGGGGCTCCAACGGTTAGAATTGTGGCGAACCGTTACCTCCACTCTATATATGTACTTGGTCAATTTCTCAAATTTGTCAAAACGTAAAATAAGTTTTCCTTAATTAAATTTTCATTCGTCCTTAGATTAAAATGCCGTGTCTCGTTCCCTTGATTGCGGTTGTGTTCGTTGTGGTGGTTGGTTGTTATTTGGCAAGTGTTCCACGGGAAGAAGATCACCAGTACGTCATTGTAGTACTAGGGCTTATCGTACCACTCGTCATTGTAGCGATTGGCGTGGAAGTTTTCTGGAAGAAATAGCCTTCGTTAGTAGGCTAGCGGGTTGTATTACCGTTTTGTTCTTGGGCATTTTAATTAATCTTATGATGGAATACTCTTGAAAGAAATCGTCGAAACGTTGCATCTATAACTTTGTTTTGTTTATGTAGGATTGAATCCTCATGATGTATTTTGATGAATCGTAGTCTTTCATAGTTGCTCTGAGTATTGTTTTTAGGGTGATGAATGGGTAAGAGGTGTACGCGTTCAAATTTTTTGTTATTACGTAGAATACTATTGAGCATATCTTTTTCGTCCTAACTTCTATACATAGTGATCGGCTATGTATGACCTAGGTTTACCTTGACATCCCCTTTTCCTTTAGTTATTGTTTGTGATTGTAAGCATAGTCAGTACAGAGACCTTCGTGTGTATATAGATTGTTGGTCTCCAAGCATCTGATGAATTGCAGCGCTTGTTATATGTTAATTTGTGGTTTTATTATTCCTTGCTACTTTCGTACCACACATGTGGTCCTCTGAAGGTTTTCGTTCACCTTATGTGTTTAAGCTTACTAGTGCATATTTCTCGGATGTTGGCGTGTATTATCTATGTGTTCGTAAAATTATCATCTCAGCGTATGAGTTATTTCGAATAATTACTTTTGTTGAAGGTTTAGGGTTTGGTTGTAATTGACTCTTGTAGTTCCATGATATGGCCGTCATGAAAATTTTTAAATCAATAGTGCTTGACCAACTCTACCACTACGCCGCCCTGTTCTTATATCTCTCAAATCTCACTTTACTTACTCCTTATCTTAATTTATCGCCCACTTCAACATACCAAGTTTTTCATCTTCTTCCTCGAAACTGTCGGTTACCAATCCCATGGGATTTCCAATCGAGATTTTCACTCCCGTCATGATCATCATCATCACATCGCTCGTTTTGCTGGTCTACCCGATGTGTTTCTTCTCACGCGGCGATGTATCTGTCGTTTTAGCATTTTACATCTTTGTTATATTTCCTATATTTTGCATTTTGTTGTATTATGAATGGAAATATTATGGACCTGATTGAATAGGATTTCGCGTTGTGTATTTTCGTCTTTAATGTGATGAATGTGTAAAAGGTGTATGTATTCAAGCTTTTGTTATTACGTCGAATACTATTGAGCATATCTTTGTCGACCTAACTTATACATAGTTGATCAGGCTATGTATACCTTAGGTTTACATTGACATCTCCTTTTTCTTTAGTTATTTGTTTGTGATTGTAAGCATAGTCGGTACAGAGACTCGTAGTGTATAACTTGTCGTGTCTCCCAAGCATCTGATGAATGATGTTATGTTATATGTTAAATTTGTGGTTTATTATTTCTTCGCCACTTTCTACCACACACGTGGTCCTCTGAAAGTTTTTTTTTGTCCACTTTGTGTGTTTATCTTACTACGTGCATATCGTTTCATATGTTGACGTGTATTATCTATGTGCTCGTAAAATTATAGCCTCAGCGTATAAGTTATTCTGAATAATTACTTTTGTTGTAAGTTTGGGGTTTGATCGTATTTGCTCTTCTAGTCATGGCTATGTCCATCATGAATATTTTAAATCCGTATTCCTCACAACTCCTATCTACCACGCTGCCCCTTTTCTTATATCTTTCAAATTTCACTTTCTCACTCCTCATCTCAAATTATCGACCACTTCACCATATCAAGTTTTTCATTGTCTTCCTCGAACTGTCGGTGACCAATCCTCATAGGATTTCTAATCAAGATTTTCACTCCCGTCATGATCATAATCATCACATCGCTCGTTTTGCTGGTCTACTCGATGTGTTTCTTCTCACGCAGCGATGTAGCTGTCGTTTTAGCATTTTACATCTTTATTGTATTTCCTATATTTTGCATTTTGTTGTATTATGAACGGAAATATTATGGATCTATTTAAATATGATTTCGCGTTGTGTATTTTATTGCTTCATTCTTCCCGTTATACCCATATATTACTATGCACCCCACCTCGCATCTTGGTATGATTCGAGGTTATTACCTGGAAAGCCTTTAGATGCATTTAGTATTTTCATTTTCATTGAAAAGGCGTTTATTGATTGTGAATGAAAAGAATTTCGGACTGGCAAAATGTCGAATAGTGGAAGAAAGAAATTGATTTTTTTTGTAGGGGTTACTGTTTCTCATCTGAAACATGATATGTGGGCCTTTTGATTTGATCCTTCAAGTTCCATAGTTTTCGTCGGAAATAGTTTCCCTATCTCCATTCCCTGAGCACATGATTGTATTCTTCATTTATTGGGCAATGGGTATACTTGTTTTGCATTGAGTCGTACTTTAATAGTGTCATTTCATTAGTGTATTAAGATGTGTGCCATATGATTTCAAACATATCAAATATATGCTCTTAGAAAATAGAATTGTTATTTCATTTATTATTTTATGAAAGCAAAGCACAAGTTTTTCATTAATTTCTCTGCTTAGATGTCTCTTTGTAGACTAGGATACAATGTTATAGCAAGTCTGGCTGTTTTGCTTATAGGCCTAGGCGGGCTAGAATTATTTGAATTTGATCATGATCCTCAGCGCGTCTGTCCTCAGCATCAGTTACCCTTATCTGCAATAATGCGATCTCATTCTCGGCAGCTGCGAGGGAATCTTGTAATTCGGAGATTAGAAGCTCTTTGTCTTCGGTGTCTGCACGAAGTGTGTCAATTTCCACTTCTATGTCCTCTAGTCTGGTCATCACATCTTCTGGGTTAAGTTTTGGTGTCTCGGATGCAGGTTTACCGTCAGAGAAAGTAGTGGCATCTGGGTAGGATGGTGATGATGGTGATCTACTTCTCTTTTGAGAGGGTCCAGGTGCTTGTGATATTAGTGTAGGAATACTGTGGTTATTTATTACTTGGGAGAGTTCACGCCTTGTAGCAGGGGTCAAGGTTAATTCTAGTTCAGGTAATTGGTTGCCTGAGAGGTTGGCGAGTCAAGTCTTCTTGGAATGCAGTGTCCCGTGGCGGCTTCCTGTTCTGGGGAGTTGTCAGGCACGTTGCTGGAAAGTGATTGAGACATTTCTCAAATACACCCAGCATACGACAAAATAGGGCTTCTTCTTCTTATATTCCATATTTGGGTAAAGATTAACTTAGGGTGCCATCTATTTTTTAGATAAGATTCATTGTATGATTTGAATGGTTATGCGCCCTAGTTTAGGGTAGGGATTTCTAGAGGGTATGTCTAGGAGTGTTGGAATTAAGCATTGGTATGTTTCTTGTTTGTTTGGGAAATTTACTCGTAATTATTAGTGGTATCTTTATGTTAAGACCTAAGCCAGTGACCGGAAAGTATGGTAGGGTTTCGGGCAATAGCTACATATCCGTAGAGTTCATATTATTCTTGGCTCAGGAGCTGACGTAAACCTTCATGTTACCGGTTTCTTTTTGCAGTCTTGACTGTTACTTGCGGCTATTGTCTCTTACTTTTACCGAACGTGTTTTAATGGATTTGTTGTTCATGTTCCCAAATGATGCGACATTCATCAATTATTGGTGTACTCAAGCGGCGCATGCTTTTTGGTAGATTTTTATATACTTTAAAATACTTTTAAGGGTATACCGACATAGTAAGTAGTAGTATACGTATCTCATAAAGGTCGCTATAAGAAACCCTCGTGTAGTGAAGTAGAGAGTGGGCGATTAGCAAGGTATCCCGAAGTGTTTATGTAGGTATTTCTCATAAAATGAGATAGTAAGGATGTAATTACTGATAAAATCCATAGTATTATGTAAGTGGCTCTTCGTAGTGTGATGTTGGTTATAGGGCTAATTATTTGGTGAGAGCCAGGGTAGTTTCCTTGCACTAGGATGATACAAATGCGTAATCCATAGGATATGTTATTCCAAGTTGGTAAATGATAATGTGTAGTCTAGTGAAATATGTTTTCCATGACGGACATGTGGTAATTTAACGATATCGTGTCAAGCAGTCGTTGACTTGGGAAGTAAATAGTAATAGAAAATGCGTATGCTATTCTGATATGTCCTTAAGAGCTAGTTATAGTCTAGAGTTACTAATGCAACCTAGTTCTCTATAACCAAGTGCTCTGATACCAATCTGTCACACCCACAAATTTCACTGCAGCGGAAGACTGGATTTGGGATTGTGACTTCATGGCGTGAAGAGGACTTGATACGCGAGATAGACCTCTACATGCCAATATACCAATGCAGACTCCTTATATTCCGTAAGATAGGACACCTGAGAAAAACATTGCTAAAGTGTCAACATAAAGTTTATGAGTTCATAGGTTTTGTTGTTTGGTAATAGTGATGAACCACCAAGGATTTAAACCATTAGCAATGAAAATATAGTAATCATAATATATCACAATGAAAAGTATTTTACTATTATATAAGTCTTGAACTGAAGCGTTAAAAATGTATCATCAAAGATAAGCCCATGCAGATGTTCAACCCGCAACATCCGTAACTGACTCAAATGAAACTGTGTTTGCTTGACTAATGTCAGTCCAAGACAAACAGGGATGTCAATCCCGATAGATCTATCCATAACATTCGCGCTCGCTTAACCAGTCTAATTGGTCAAGCAATTGACGATTCATGATAAATTGGGAAATATAGCAAGTTGGGTTGAATAGTAACTTAGACCCAATAGTAAATCAGTGAATGTACTTGTGTTTAACTGTTAAAAATAAGTAATGTTCTCACCCCAAAAGATGATTTAAAACGGTAAAGTAGGGGCTATGAAAACTCACCTTGTCGGTTAGTCGCCTGGGACTGATAATGGTTCAATGCACGTCGAAAGTGACTCAGTCATACACCTAAGTAATTATGACAGAGTCTGAGTTTACATTCTAAAAATACTTAATGTATGAAGTGGTTTATGCAAATGGGTCGTCAAGGACACTGGTCATTTATGAGTTATCGTTTTACGTTTTCAAAATGTTGATTAAACCGTTGGCTCTAGGGACGACTTTACAACCATGAGTATCTATACAGGAATTGATACCATTACGCATCGTAACTTATATTTACGAGTCCATGAGATTTACATCCAAAGAAAATATAATCTTTATTCATATGAACTAAGTTTTATAGACTCTTGACTTATTTTATTTATTTACATCGTAGCCGTTCAATAATTTGTGTAATCATCAGTTTATATGCCATGGTTTTGCTCGACTCGTTCAATTTAGTTATAAAGATTATTCATTTACGATTAATACCCTTAAGTCTCAAAACAGCGGATATTAGTCCCTCTATTTTCCAAATTAAGTAAATTGCCAAATTAACCTTTTAAACTTTTATATGACCGTTTTTAATCCCTTGACTTTTATATTTTAAATTCTTTTATTCTTATAACTTTTTCATGTTTAAAACCCGAATAGGCAAAAATAGTTTTATAAACCGCATTAAGTTCACTTTACCCGTTTGAACTTGTTTTTCGTTGTTACCGATTTTAAGTAATCACAAAAATGTTATTTAGATTTGTCCACTTGTTGAAATAATTATTGTCTCGATAAAGAATTTCCTAACCCATTAGATTTCAGGAACTAGAAAACATGCAAGTTCAACCACGTTGCTACGTCTAAATTTTATAGAGTATGATAACATGCAAGTTGTATAAGGTATCACATGTATTATTACAATACAATACCAACAACACCATGGTCTACACCCTTTTTCTTTTTCCTGGTTTCTGTCGCAGCCCAACAGTGGGTTGTACCCACTTGTTTTGTGTTTTCTTCTTCACCATACAACCCATCGTATGTATATATATATATATATAATTACATGTCCTGCTTCTTTTTGCTGCTCAACAGACGCAACAACAATGAGTTTTTATACTCATTGTTTTCGGTTTCTTTTCTTTCGTAGCAAGACCCACAATATATATATAATAGTTTCTATCTATTTTGCATGTTTACGACTTGCATGGTTAGCAACGAGAAGACCTAATCTCGAGACACAAGGACGACCTTCTCGTCCCTTGCAGAACGCACAGCTGCAACAGCTTGCCATGGCTCGCTTGCGTGCAACATGAGTTGGGTCTCGTGATGCAAACTGTGCCAAGGTATCATGGGGTCATGGTGCGAATCATCGAGCAAGTTATATGAAAACCCTAGTTTCTACTCGTCCCTAGTGCCAACATTTTGTATTATGATTGTGTTTAAAGTTAACGCAAATGTCTTTGAGTCGTTGCTTGTTTTCACGCACGATATGTTGTCTACAAGTCCTATTATACGTCGCGTTTTATCTTAGGCATGGCATGACTAGGTCTTTGCACGCGTGCGTACATAATACCTACGCATGGGCTATGTGTCGTGTGTTAGTCACGCAAAAACCGAGGCTTTCGGCTAGCTTGCCAAGCCGGACGTGCTTTGGTTTTTACAAGGGTAAATGACATAGCATGATGAATGTTAAGCTACAAGAACGACTTACAAAGGTCCAAGCTTGCTAGATGAGGAAAGTGACGGTGGTAAGAAGCTCGAACCACACTTGGTTGCTACTCCTTTTAACCCGACGCCCCTTTGGCTCTTGCCCTCGACGAAACTCGAACTCGAACCGTATTGCCTACTTCTCGTTTTCAATATTTAGTGGTGCTTAAAATAAAGAGTGCATGCAACATTCCTCATTTATACACAACGTTTTCACTAGGTTACTGAAACTTTTCATTTGCATGAGATATGATATTATTGATATATACTATTAGGGAATCTAGTCATGATTATGTTTTGTAAAACTGTTGGTGTCATTGTCCTCATGACACCATTAAGAATGCCTGCTATCTTTGACTTCATTTGGTAATTTTGGATCAGGTATTGGCATGTGAATGAGAGAAAGGTACCAAGTGATGAGACGTACCAATTTCTTGTGGGGTTTGAAAAGAAATGAGAAAAACTAGTAGGGTAGTGGGTGGAAGTGTGAATGATGATGGTGTTTTTAACATTATCAGTTATTTGTTTTTATATGTATGTAGATATATATTTCCTTTGAATTAGATTAAGGTTGTCATGGTTATTAAATTGAATGTAGGTGGTTTTATAAAGTAATACAAGTAAATGGCCTCGTTTCACAATTGTGTAATAAGTATGGTTTTTATCGTTACACGTTCTAAAATATCCTTTTAGACACAAGAGTAATAATGGTGATATTCGCGTGCTAATTAGACTTTTCATGACAGGGAGTATTGCATGACGATCATAGAATGACTTCTTGTTAAGATTAACGGTAAAATTTGCAAATTTCACGGTACATACTTTTTCTTAATGAAAAGAGAAATCTAAATCTGTCGGGGTGCCACAGTCTCCCCAGGTTAGAAGATTTCGTCCTGAAATTAAGACGTTGTAGGAGATCGTGGATTTGCGAACGAGTGAGGGTATTTGTTCTTGGATTGGTCCTCACGTATCCCTAAATGAATGTCTCGTCATTGGGATGAGCCGATACGACAGAACGTTGGGAATATATCCGTTGAGGTAATAGCAAAATCCTAAATCATTTCCCCTTCCCCTTTTGTCTTATAAATGCCACCTCATTTCTCTCAAATTTTTCAAACTTAGATCCTACTACAAAAATACTTCAAATGGCCTGTTCGCTTCCTCATACTGATTCCGAAGTCAAAGCTTTGGTGCAAAAATTAATTAACGAAGACAAGGGTCGTCAGAATGCGCTTTTGGAATTAGCCTTTCTGTTTGAATGCGCTGTCAGAGACGATCTTAGAAAAGCCTATGAGAAATGCAATGACATTTCTCAAGAGAGCCGTGCCTTGATTTGCACTCTCTTAAAAGAAAGTTCTAATAAGGATCGCAAGATGCATCTTTCTATGTATGGGAAGGCGGTACAGCTAGAGAGACAAATGGGTGCTAAGTCGGATTGGTTCAGGGAAAAATACTCCATCCGTACATGCAAAGGTATAGGTTGTTCGTCATCACAAGATAATTGCTCTCTTACCGAGAAAGAGTTACATCAACTCCGTATGGATGAAGAAGTTCTGAAAGAAATGTTGGAAGAAATGGCCATGAACAAGAAGGAGTAAGAGGAGAAAATTAGGCAAGAACAAGCTAAAAATAATGCATTCTTTTTTGAATTTGGGGTAGTGAGATACGACTCAGAATATGAGTCATCGGAATAACGGTCTAAGGATTTCTATAACCGTGTTATTGTACTGCTTTGAATAAAACATTGTTGCCTTAAACTATGTACTTGTATTTCCACTTTTGCAAACCAACGGTTATTATGTTAGTAATCTAGTAAGTTTTAATGAATGCGTTTGTTCTCTGTAGTATCACAACATTTCGAAAAAAAAATGTTTGCTTCGTGACTGTTGCCTTGCCATAATACATCTTGAATGGAACATTTGAGTGATCCACACAGTATTTTAAAGTGTTTGCGTGATAATTCTGAACTGAATAATTGAGTGAATGTGATTATTGTCCCTCTACGGTATCATAAAGTGGTATAGGGATAGTGTTATTAATTTGTAAACTTTTCCCAAAGTAATTATTTTATAAGATTAAATAGCAATTCAAATTTTTTTCGGTAATTGATTTTACCTTAAGGGTTTGAAATAGGATTTAAATTTTTATGGGGTGTCGCAGCCCTTTTTAAGTCGGAAACTTTCGCCCTGAATTCAAGCGTCTTATTCGTGGCATGGGTTAAGAAAAGGACGAAAGTGGCAAGTGGGGCTCCAACGGCTAGAAATGCGGCGAACCGTTACCTTCACTCTATATATATATACTTTGTCAATTTCTCAAATTTGTCAAAACGTAAAATAAGTTTCCTTACTTAAATTTTCATTCGTCCTTAGATTAAAATGTCGTATCTCGTTCCCTTGATTGCGGTTGTGTTCGTTGTGGTGGTTGGTTATTATTTGGCAAGTGTTCCACAGGAAGAGGATCACCAGTACGTCATTGTAATACTAGGGCTTATTATGCTACTCATCATCATGGCGATTGGCGTGGAAGTTTTCTAGAAAAAGTAACTTTCGTCTGTAGGTATGCGGGTTGTATTACCGTTTTGTTTTTGAGCATTTTAATTAATCTTATGCTGAATCCTCCAGAAAGAATCATCGAACGTTTCATTTTTAACTTTGTTTCGTTTATGTAGGATTGAATCCTCATGATGTATTTTTGATGAATCGCAGTCTTTCATAGTTTCTTTGAGTATTGTCTTTAATGTGATGAATGAGTAAAAGGTGTACGCGTTCAAACTTTTGTTATTACGTCGAATACTATTGAGCATATCTTTGTCGACCTAACTTATACATAGTTGATCAGGCTATGTATACCTTAGGTTTACATTGACATCCCCTTTTTCTTTAGTTATTTGTTTGTGATTGTAAGCATAGTCGGTACAGAGACCCGTAGTGTACATAAATCGTCGCGTCTTCCAAGCATAAGATGAATGATGTTATGTTATATGTCAATTTGTGGTTTATTATTTCTTCGCCACTTTCTACCATACACGTGGTCCTCTAATGCACCTCTCCTTCCATGGCATGATAATAACATTTTCAACATGCTAAGTACTCAATAGGTGGCAAAGAAACTACGGGCCATTGGTTCTTCCGTTACAAGTCAGCGGAGTAAATTTTGGGTAAAAATCCCCGTTAAGGTTGACCCACAAATACTCTTTTCTCTTGGTATTTTTATTTCACTTATCATTCACATATGACTAAGAGAATATACTATTCTTATTCATTCTAGTGCAATATAACTACACTTTGAACCAATTTACCATTTGTCAGTTAGTTTGAGTTGTGATCTGAGTTCATCTTGACGACTCCCGTTTCATGAAGGGTCTCTATAACTACAATCTATTAGTGAGCATCTGGGCATCTCGTTCTTGTATAAGAGGATTTATAATTGAAATTATTTACCTTTTCTTTTTTAAAAGATCATTATCAATTTTTGTTCATACAAAATATCCAAATACCCTGGTAATATCCACTCACTCAGTCACGAGATTTGCCACACTATCGATAGATATATGCACTGCTAAATGGAAATAAATCAGTAAATATAAGTCTTAAAGTGGAATGGTCAAAGAAATTTAGGAACATAGCACTTAAGGCGCTTAAACTTGTATTAGCAACTTCCTATAATGCAGCTCTAATGTGGCTGAAAACTATGCAAGATACATTAACTACTCATTAAGGAAAGCTTGGAAAAAACCCACTCATTTTGACATGTACTTATATGCCAGTTAACCAGCATCATGCATTCATGCTCGCAGAAACATAATCAAATATGTAACTTTTTCGTCCTAGGTTCTAAGTTTCCTATCTTTCCTAAATTGAATTGCACTTTTCCAATTTTGTAAGAACTTTGAAAATTAAATGCATATACCTGAATAAAATTGTATCTCTAATATATGTGAAGCTGAGATTCGTCTAACGCCAGATGATCTCCTGTAAAGAGCACCTTCAATGGCTTGTAAAACACCCCTATAATTCCCATAATGCAGATTTGTCATCATTTGTTTATAAAAACAAAAATTTCAACATCTATCAGAAAACATGTAACTCATCTATGCACCATCAATTTAAGAAATTATTTATCGACAGAAAGACCATTCTCAATATCAGCAAGGTAAAATTCTAGTTGTATATTATTTTCAGTTTTGTTTGTAGAAACGATTGAACGATAAAAAGAACGAATAAATAGATATGGATTATGTCAATGAGAATGTATATCCATGACATCGGTATATAGTTAAACAGATACGAGTTAACTTTATTGGAATTGGAATAAAATAATTTTCATACTTATCTATTCCTAGCTTGAGGCTTAAGTTTAGCACATTCTATGTTTATCAATATTTTCATTGTATTTATATTCTTGATGAATTTTAATGAAAGATAACCATTCAAGTCTTCAATAATTTAGATGGTATCAGAGCATATCCAGTTCTAGATGGGTGTGCGTACGGGCATCCAAGCCAATCAGAATCACAATAGGCAGAAAGGTTATAACCACTTGTTCGATGAAGCAACACACCTTGTCCGGGTGTGGCTTTTAAGTACCGAAGAATACGATGTACAACATCCAAGTGGGGCTGTCTAGGGTCAACACCAAATTGCAGGGTCTTTGGGACGAGATTGGATCTGTACTGCCAGTGCCACGGTGTTCATGTAGTGGTTGCACATCTGGTATTAGCAAAAAGATAAGTGACTTGAGGGATAAATAAAGGCTATATGAATTTCTCATGGGACTCGATCCACTGAACCCCACCCGAAAAAACCTCCCGTCAACCGCCCCCCACCACCCACTCACCATTTCCTCCCCACCCCCTACCCACCCCCCGCTGCCCCCGCGCCCCATTACAATTGGTCAATAGGATACCAAAAACGTACCAAAGAACCTCCACCACTCGCTACTACCCACAATATAAACTCCGCACGCGAATACCATAAACCTTAAAACATAAAACCGACTACCACCGCGACAGCCAAGCAACAATCATTCAACTTACACGGACGACCCCAAGTTTTACGAGCAAACCTTTGTTAAAATAAATTCTTAAGAAAGATAATAATTGACTTTGCTTATTTTCTAATTTAAAGGTGTCAACTGTAACAGTCCTTACTTAATCGCAATAAATTACAATTAGCCCACACCCGAAATACCTCTACTTTACCTAGACTCCAACCCAATAACCACTTTATAAAATAAAAACCTAAACCACAAACATTGTTAAATCAAATCATGAGTTACTAACTATGTTGGCCGAGATATGGGATAAGTAAATAACCCAATAAAACCCATCATTATTCCCATACAAATATACCACCTAGAAATCTCCTAATATCCCTTAAGTACATGACAAACCTAAGAAATAAAACATGTAACAACATGTCCCTAACTAGCCAATTACCGGCAAAAGGTTAATAACCAATTTTTGTTCTCTTTTGTGCCTCTTGGATACCTAACGGTCAGCACAACAACATATATACAATCAAGGATCTTCAAGATCTTAAAGACAAATCTTTTACCAATATCTTGTAGATAAGGATTGTACAATGGAGGATTAAAGCAAAACTCAATGTGAAAAAAACTTTAAACTAGAAAACCAAAAAAAACCACTACAAGTAAGGGTGCCACAGGTTTTGGTTGGGTTATAGGAATGAGTTTAGAAGGGAAACTAACTCACCTAAGCTATAAATACTACTCAAACTTTCATAACATAACACAAAACCCTGTCTTTTGAAAACCTCATAAACTCACTAAATACTCTCTCCCACTCTCTCAATACTCTTCTCCTCAAACAAACATATTGTTATCCCTTGTCTCGGGGTCATAAAAAAACCGCAAACCAACACACCCTCGAACTGCATTTCATTTGAACCTCACAATAAACTGACTAAGCTACGCCAATAAAGGTTTTCATACGAAGGTTATAAAAGAAGGATCACGAGCCACGGTATTGGGTAATTGGTGTGAGCTTTGAAAACTTAGGTTTGATTAAAAACGATCTTGTGAGATGAACAACGTAATAGAATTGGGGGTATGTCAGTCTAGACCATCTACCACACGATCGTCATGTCGGAGACTTGCCCATCTGCTACATTAGCTCTAAAAGATAAAGTGCGACATATGAGGGATAAACAGACACAGGCACTAATATGATTTTCTCCATTAGGGACTCGATAATCACATTTCTCTCATGTGATTAAGACAACCCAAATAATCTTGCCGACATGAATCTCATATTCTGAATCACGGGTAATGCTTACACCACGTAGTGGCCGAGGTAAGGAGAGCAATCAGAGAGCTATATCATTGGATAAAAGACCCACCACAGAAGATGTTGCATTCAAGACTTTTGTACCAACACAACGGGAATAAAATCATAATTAAAGGCGTGATAAATCGAATCAAAAGGACACCAAACGCGTCAAAGTGGTAGAACAATGCACCTACTACGGAAAAGATGGGCATTCATGGGATGGATGTTTCAAAAGGATAAGCTATCCAGAATGGTGGCCGGGAAACAAGAAACGCGAAGAGACGAAACCAAAGGCTGCATATATTGAACCTAGAGGCAAACCACCCATTCCTGGCCTAACCAACGAACAATATGAGCTTTTTTGAAACATTTTTCGACAACCAGAAGTTCTGGTAAGGAGGTTAATACCTCAAAGGCGTTTATGACGGATAAAGGTAATTATGATAATTATTGGGTTGTTGACTCGGGATCTACTGAGCACATCACACATGATGCTAGTATTCTTGAAAACAAAAGTAAAAGTCACTTTGAAACTCCTGTTGTCATCCCCAATGGGGATGCTATATCGGTTGAAGGAAAAGGAGAATGTTTTTTTTGGAGGAACAAAAAAAATGGAGTCTTGCACATTCCCAAATTTACTTGTAATATGTTATTTGTTAGTAGACTCAGCAAGAATCTCCAATCCGCCATAACTTTTTTTCCTAATTTTTATGTAATGCAGAAACTTGACACTAGGAGCTTGATTGGTGCGGGTGAGTGCAAGAATGGTCTATACCAGATAGTAATATTAGAATTAATGGTTGTTTTGAATTAATATATTATGATATTACCGTTTTGAATCTCTCTCGGGTGCAAGTTATTTTTTAACCATAGCCGATGACTATAGTAGATTCGTATAGGTTTTTCTTCTAAAATTCAACATGAAGCAATTAGTTGCCTGATAAATTTTCATAATATGATACGAACACAATTTGAGAAATCTGTCAAAAGAATTCATACTGATAATGGTGGTGAATTAACTTTAAACGATATGCTGAAATTTTACAATGAGAATGGCATTTTGCTTGAAACCACTTGTCCACACACCCGACAACAAAATGGGGTCATGAAAAGAAAGCATAGACATTTGCTTGAAACGGCTAGAGCCCTAAGGTTTGAAGCAAATTTACCAAAAAGGTTCTGGGGAGAATGTGCTTTAACAACAACATTTATCATAAATCGGTCAACCTCGAAAGTTATTGGGAACAAAACACCATACGAAATCGTTTTTAATCGAAAACCCGATTACAATTATACGAAGGTTTTTGGTTGTCTCGCCTATTATAGAAACACATCAACCAATGGGGATAAGTTTGAATTGAGGGGGAGATTAGGGGTGTTCGTGGGGTATCCATAGGGAACAAAAGGGTACGAAATTTATGATATAAAGGACAAGAAAATCATCATATCTAGGGACGTAAGGTTCTATGAAAACGAATTCCATTTTGTTAATTTGAAGCATGCTTAAGAAGAAATGGATCATTTTGATGCTCATGAAAACCCGGCCCAATATGAGGCACTTAATTCTAGCGGCTCACATGAAAGTGATCAGCAATATTATGATGCAAACTTGGGCCAAGAATCTGCACCTGAAGGCTCAAACCATGATGCCTCCAGCCCGATTTCAAATGAAGTGGACAATATGAACCATATGGCTCAAGAAGAACCATTGGACTCTTCAGATCAACTGGGCCGACCCAAACGACATTGGTCCCAACCGAAACATCTTGATGATTTCGTAGTAAAGCTTCCCCCATCTAGGGTTGAGCATCGGGTCGGAACCGACCCGAACCATCAAAAACCGAAACCGAATAAGGGAAATTTTCCAACCGAGAACCGAACCGAGTATACACTATATAAACCGAAACCGAACCGAATAAGGTCGGTTCGGTTCGGTTCGGTTCGGCCCGTTTTGGTCGGTTTGTCTGGTCGGGTCGGTTTTCGGGTTACTTTGCTCAGCTCTACCCCCTTCGGTTGACAATGCACAAACCATACCAACTCAAGCTTCCTCAACGGTACATCCCTTATCTAATTTTGTTTCATATACACAATTTTCGGACTCACACAAGGCCTTTTTAGCGGCTATCGATTCTGTCGATGAGCCAAAAAAATTTCATCAGGCAGTCAAGGATGAACGTTGGAAAGAGGCTATAAGAAAAGAAATACGTGCACTTGAAGAAAATGACACATGGACACTTTGAAGATTTACCCTATGGCAAAGTGCCATTGATTCCAAGTGGATTTACAAAGTAAAATCTAAACCTAATGGAGATGTCGAGAGGTAAAATATAAACATTGGTTTTGCGATCGACCAAAACACTTAGGAAGTGTTCGTGTGTTGCTTGATTCAAGAACGAAGGGTTTCGTTAAGTTTTATCGCTACTAGTATTAGCATACTTAATTGTTTGCTAAGAACGTATTGTATGTGTATCTCATAGAGACTTCATATTTTTGAACTTGATGGTTTCGTGTTTGTAGTTTAACACACACGCGTGTTTTCAGGATTCGTTGTCCGTTTGCTTAATTTGCTAAAAGGTACGCTATTCTTGAACCGATGTTAATTATTATATCTATATACTATATTTGGCATAAAACGCTGCCGTTTTGGCAGCGTGGCTACAGTAGCCGGCCCAATGGGCTCCTAATTTGGGCCGGCCCATTTGACAAATTTTTTTTTTTTTT